>DWDX01005117.1:0-10856 GCA_018245675.1 Agara michaeli | reverse complement strand
GACACGAACTTATAAACACAGCCAATAAAGACATCGTTTATTGAATTTCATTACACCCAAGATTCAATCAAGCTGGGTGTCTCGGCTGTTATATTAAATATTTTTTAGTAAAACTTCAGTTTTTAGTAAAACTTACATGTTCAATTACAATAACGTTGTATAGACATAAGATAAATACACAGAAATTTATAATTTAAGGAAAGAGTTTTACTTTTTGACATAGCCTCTAGTAAATTTCGTTAATTTTATAAAAATCTATAATACTAAAAACAGCAATTAATGTTTTTTTTTACTACCCTTATTTAAATTTTTTTTATGTGACTAAATATTGTTTTTATTATTATTAAACTGTTATGGATTATAGTACAACATTAGATCCGTGAATGGCAAGTTTTATTCACTGACAGTTGAAATATTAAAAAGTTACCGGATTTCAAACGGTTTTATAACGTTGACCGGCGTATATTTGTGTGCGAGTTCAACTGCTTTTTGGCAAGATTCCCTCGGGCGCGCGCGTTCGTTATATAAAATGAGCGTCGCACTCTATGCAGTACAAAAAGGTTAAAAATAGATTTTCACAGTGAGTTGCGTGTTCCGACATTTTTGTTTTCATGTGACATACATACCGCGATGGTTCTCTTATTACGTTTTAGAAATCTAAGTGAAACGCTCTGAAATCAGATACTGTAAACATTGAACAGATTTTTTTGTTTGTCGCGCCGCAGATAGATGCGTAGTGAACATAAATAATATTCGGAGCGGTGACGCAGTGACGATAGATTTAGAAAGAAGCGCAAGTGTTTTATGAAAGTGTTCGTAATAATTCATTAAGATGGCTCAAGTGGAGCCGATGGACATAGACGCTATAGAAAGTGATTTCGACAACAAGGAAAACACATTCCACCATAGCAATGTGCTTTCAAGGACGCCGTGCACCGAGAAGGGGTACGAGGAGTTGGATGTATCCGAATTGAACATGAAGTTGAGATACTCCGTCACCCCAGCGTCGTCGCCGATGTCAAAGAGCCTCACCGGACCCTTTCTGGATAACAGAAGCAATATGACTGATGATTGTCTAAACAATTCAGAGAATAACAACCTAACAAGGTCCCTGAACTCTACCTTAACCAAAACCGAGCACATAATAAAATCGAAGGTACTTCCTTTGCAGACTCTTTCAACAGACCCATTTGTTGACAGCAATAGAAACACATCTATTCGGAGACTGATAGATCCTAAAGATAACAACATCATAATTTCTGTAAGTACAAATGATATTGATGATAACTTGTCTTTGCCGAGTACATCATCCTCGGTAGCACAAACACCGGAGGCCACAACACCTACAAAGGAAATTCCAAAGCCAGAAGGTTCTCCAATATTGAGGGGCTTAAAGAGTGTCTTGAGCATGTTCCGGTCATCGCAAAGTCCAACTCCACATGTCAATGATAAAACATCTATACAGAATATCTTAAGTCCTACTGAATCCGAAATATTAACATCTCACAAAAAGGATATAGAGGATCAAAGAGTTCTAGTTTCAACTACTTCGGCGACTGACAGACAGAAGGAGGGCAGTTCATCCAGAAGAAGTAGTCCTCTCAAAGAAAGTGTAGTATTTAATGATGACTTGGAGAGAGAGTTACAATGGAAGGATGAGCCGACAGTTATTTTTAAGCAAGAGAAGATTCCAGTTAATAAATTGTTGTTCCGAAATCTATTAATGCAAGAATCTTTTGACACACAAATATTGGCAACTGATATGGATGGACACAATACCACTGCTGAGTATATGGATATCTCTTGTAATGAGTCCCTAGCAGCAGATATTGAAACAAATGTAAATTCAGTAAAAAATGGAGAGACAGTTGTTTTAGAGTCTGATAATGAATTCCTAGACTGTGAAACCACATTTTCTAAAAATGAGTCCTATACATCGGATTACAAAGTTGAAATGGGGATTGATAATACACTCATAGAAAATTCAACAGCAGACTTAACAGGAAATGTTCCAATGGCAAAAATTGAAGAATCTTATTACAAATCTAATACGAATACAACGGAATTTATAAATCCAGGTGATGTGGATCTTGAAACATTAAGAAAATCAGCTATTTCACTTGTTGACGATCAGGGAACTAAATCCAACTCATATAAAATTATAGAAGCTACAAAGGAATTCTTGCAAAGTGAAATTTACAATCATATCAATGATAATGTCCTTTATTCTGCATCATCACCAACTAAGAATTTAAGTTTACACAATGAATCTCAAATAATAAGTAATTACTCATCTGAGGACCCTAATGCTACAAGGGTAATTGGTAATCAAATTATCAGCAATGATGACAGAACATTAGATGTGTTTAGAACTAGATCTACAATTGATAATTTAATTATGAATGAGGTTCAAGAGAGATCTGATAGTAAAATTGAGGTAGCTCAAATTGCTTTGGAGAAAGAAGAAAGACAAATTGACATTTTACCGGACATATGTCCAGTATCATTAAATACTGAGTCATATTCTGAAGATTCTCCACCTGAAATTACTGACGTAGCAAAATTAGATGACCATATTGAATTAATCGAAGTTAACAATTGTATCAATTCCAATAATAAAGATGTATATGTGGTGAAATCTGATGACACTGATAAGGCTTCTGGAGAAGCAGAAGTGACTGATACTGATCTATCTCCATTAAACAGTCAAGAACACAATAAACTTAGTAAAACAGAGGATACACACGTAGATAGTAAAAAACCTGTAGATAATGCTTTAAATGAATGTGCACTTAGTTGTAGTGAAAGTGTGGCTGATGTGTCTGCTATTATAAATTCCAATGTAAAAGATGGGGATATGTCTGTAACAGAATACACTGAAATTGAAAGTAGTATTCCATTAAATGTTACCTGTACTATTGATACAACCTCTACAGTTATTCAGTCAAATTCAGAATTAAATGGTCTAGGCGGCAATGTGATCCCTATGGAATTGGAAGACAACCATATCCATGATATTTCCAATCAAGATAACGCAACAAATGTATTATGTGCTAGTAAAGAAAACCTTTCACAAAGCATAAACTTGACTGAGGCTGTGGAAAAGGATGTACTAGATCCAATTATACCTACAAACAATGAAGTCAACAATAATCCGTGTATGGATAACGACCGTGATATTTGCGAGATGATTGTCGAAAGTAATATAGTTCGAAAATCACCATTAGAAATCCCTTTACCTGATGAGGAAGCTTTAGAAGAAGAAATTAAAATAAATAATTATACTGTAGAGAAAGCTACTTCAATACAAGATAAAATATCTGATGAAACCTCCACTGTAAATGAAATAGCATCATCTCGCAATTTGATAAACAGCCACTTTATTTGTACTGAAAATTCTGAGCAAGAAAATGCCAGGGCTTTTATAGCAAGTTTTATTAATGAAAATAATAGCGAAATAATCAAAACTACAAATAAAAGTGATCTAAGTGAATTACAAACCTGTATTATTCAAAACCAAGATGGTAACAATTTGAAAGTGACCAAATCAGAAGTAGCCGAAGATGAAACGATAGTCATACCTCCTGTAAATTTAACTCTTGATATCGATAATAAACTTGAGATGTGTGATTTACAAAATGCACACAATTCTATACATGTTGCAGAAGATGCAATTGAAGATAATATAAACAAGAACATTCCTGAAATAAATAGTACTAACACTATTTGTGACACAACTACAATAAAAGCTGAAAACGAGGCTATTATTGACAAAACTCTTAAACACGTTGACACAAAGTCACTTGAAGAATTTTCACCTGGAGAAGAAAATATAGAGTGTAAACCCAAAAAGGATAAAGAAGAGTTGACAAAAAAGGAAGTTTTTCTTGATAAAAACATGCAGCAAGCCAATGAATTAGGAAATGCTGTAGAAAAGGTTGAAGAAGAGTTAATAACTTCTGCTAACAATAGTCCTTATGTTTCTGTAACCGATTTGGCTTTAGACATGGAACCAAATACTCAAGTCACAGAATCATATCCTCAAGATATCTTGGAGGAAATGAATAATCCATTCGCTACTAAGACTAAAATTGCATCATCTCCACCAATATCACCAAAAATTGTTTCAAAGGGTTATAATTTTAATTTTGATGACATTGATGATCCTTTTGCTACTAAAACTAATATTCGAATGTCTCCAACTCCTGATGCACCTGACCAATGTTGTGACACATTTGAAAAGGAATTTAAAAAGCAAGAGGAACTTCCTAAAAAAATTAATAGTAGACGAAAACCCCAACCTGAAAGAAAAAGATCAAATCAAAAGAAAACTTTTAATTCGGCATCTAGTAGACTGTTATCTAAGAAAGACAATATGTCTAAAACAAATACTATGAAACAGAGTCTGAGTTCAATACATGATGAAGTTTTAGACAAAATGTCCCCTTCGATAACACAATATATATCAGAACCAAAGTCTGAAGATTCTGTTACAGTTATTACTGAAGATTCGGAATCAGTCTCTCAAGGCATAGATGAAACAAAGACATACAAAGAGACTATAAACAGTTCCATACAAAGAGAAGAAATCCATCCTATTGAACCAGAAAAGAAGCTGGTTGATGATACTATAGTTGTAACGACTGAAAAAAGTACATCTTCATCAGAACAATATTTTTCATTGGGCACATCATCCAGTGAAAGTGTGGGTCCTTTACATCACTCCAGAAATGTTTTTAATTTGCCTGAAATTGATGATATAAATTTCAACCCTTTCGCAACAAAATCTAAAATGCGTATGTCACCACCGCCTCTTACTCATGATAATACGATTTCGATAGAGAACAAAAACAGCACTACAGAATCAACATTTGTTATGGAACAAAAAGATGACTACAATATAACAATAACTAAAGATTCAGATGTTGGTGATATTACATTTAACAAAATTACTGTAACAGATTGTTCACAAAATACTAATAATGTTTCGTGTTCTTCCAAGAATACAAATGATAAGGATGAGACTGTTCGAGAAGTCCTCACAGAAGATGAAGACACAATTGAGGGTCCATTCCTAGACGCTGATGAGTTAAAGGAAATTGAGAAGTTGACTCGCTTGGATGTTGAAAGTGATATGATGAATTTTAATGAAGTCCATCCTCAAGAAAAGGATCAAAACTTGGATAATGGGGAGCTCTTTATTGACGCTGATGCATTCGAATTTCTTTTGAATAAGAATAAAAGCACAACGGTGTCAGATAGCGGTAAAGAAAGTTTATTTCTGAAATTTGATCCTTTATTTGCAAATAGAGTGTCTTCTGATGGTGTTCTTGCTGCTCTTAGCAAGGTACAGAAAAGACAAAGTACACCAAAAAAAATTACAGCCTATACACAAAAGGATGTTCTTATTGAAAATCCTGTAGCTGGGCCTTCTAGTTGCAAAGAAAGTTATGTCCCCGTTGAAGATTACACTGACGATATATCGTCTACTGTGACTAAGCCAATGATGGTTGTCAATCCGGCAGTTAGTTCTATCGTCACTCCAAGGAAATGTACACCGAAATTAAACCGCCGATTGTTAACTTTTACATCTCCTGCCATGGCCGTAATTGACAGGCTTCTTTCTTTAAGTGGTAATTCTCCGCATTTGAACCATGACACTTCGATTCCGCAGCACACCGAAACCGATCTGGCTATAACACAGCTGAGAGAACTGTTGGCTGAAAAGGAAATTCACGTTCACAATTTAAGATCTGAGAGCAAAGAATTAAAAGATAGACTAGCGGCTTTAGAGATTCAGTTGAGAAGCATGGAAACGGAAAGCAAAGAGAGACTTGCAAAAATAAATGAGTTGAACGAGCGGGTGTCGGAGAAAACGAAAATAAACAAAAGCATGGCAACAGTCGTAGAGGAGTATGAAAGGACGATAGCAAGTTTGATCGCCGAGAGCGAACAAGATAAGAAACGTAACGCGGAAGAACGGATGAGGCTGGTCAAAGATAGGGATGAACAAACGGCACATTTGGCCAGCATGGAAGTGTCGTTTAGCGATCTGCACAGCAAGTACGAGAAAAGTAAGCAGATAATATTGGTGTGTAAATCGAATGAGGATACATATAGGAAATCGATAAGGGAGTTTGAGGAGAATTTTACAAAAATGCAAAACAACTATGAATTGCTGAAGCAGCATGCAACATCAAAGTTGAATTACGCCAACCAGGAGCTGGAGAAGATGAATAGAGCACACGAAGCCGAAGTGCTGAAGTTGAACGCCATGATCAAAAGAAAAGATTTACACATAACATCGTTAGAGGAAACGCTCACCCAGAAAACCAAGGCCAACGAGGAGCTAACTGCTATCTGCGATGAGCTCATCAACAAAGTTTGATTCGATTTTATTTTTAGTAGTCTATTATAGTTTCTCTGTGATCTAGACTGATATTCCTAGCTTGTGTTCTTATCTTGTGATAAGTTGCTACAAGTTGGATCTCTGTGTGCCAAACAATATTGCCGAGACTAGTGTGTGATAGAAATTTGAGACTCAATTTGTTACCTCCAAAAATTAAACTTTATTTAGCTAAACTTGATTGTACACTCGAGATTTACATTGACAATGTTGTCACTTAAACATTAATTGGTCACTTTCTTCTTTCACTTTCATATGAATAATGTTTATTTTAGTACATGCCTCAAAATGGTTATATTTGATTCGATGATGCAATGAAATTACTACTGAAAATGCTATGGGTTTTGCACATTCTGCATTATGCCGGACATAATCTTAATGTTGCATCGTTTGAAACGGTTTAAGGGCTAGATACCATAACATGACGTCTTGTTATTTATGTATTTTTATTTAATAATATTTTGTTTATATTGATAATAATGCATCATTTTTCCAATAACACTGCTTGATATGAAAATATAAAATACAAATACTTTATATTCGTTTAGAAATATTTCACCATGTATTCATGCTATCGTGCACATACCAGCTAATCTTGTAATGTTCTTAGTGTTTTATATAAGCAATATAAAAAGAAAAATATTTTTGGATCGTGTGTCAGATATTATGATATAGTTATATTCGAAATATTTTGCTACATATTTTAACGGTTTGATTATATTAGTGTTATGTTGAGTGTATTTTATGAAGTGTAGTTAAGATGAAGCAATTTTATTTGTAACTTGTGAAATGCCCATGAGTGTGGTCTTACTCTTGGTTTGATCGCTGAAATTATCTCATAAATATATTTTTTGACTTAATTTTCGAAATTTTCGTAAGAGTAAATTGTAATATGTTATAAGTATTTTTAGAATGTTTTTTCAATAGTCTGATTCTGCCAGTATTTTGATTTGAATCAAGAATCTAACTTCATTTCTTCGGCTTTGAAAGTTGTCTTTGGAAAATTTACACAAGTGAAGTTTTTTAAGTGATAATAATTATTACTTTTACAATCCATGTCCCGCAGACGTACTTATTTCTCGAAAATTAAGGATCTTAACGAAAGAGTATCGAACTGTTCCACATCACGGATATTTCTAGAAGCGCAAGTGATTTTAGTGTTCGTTTTGTATTAGTAATAATTTGTACCGAAATTGCCCATTCCTGTTCTACCCGACCTATATTATTTATTATGCCTGTGTACTTTGTATTCGTGGATATCATACGTAATCGTTGACTGTGAATTCTTGCACGCGAGATACTCGTCTCAATAGGAGAGCGCAAGTGTTAGTAATACATTTATGTGGTAAGCCTTTCTAGTAAGCGGATAAGACTTGTTATTAAAAAAAAAATCATATATGTGTCGATCATATTTACGTTTATTGATTCGGCTGATTTTTTTGTACTATTGTTTTACGAGAGTAGTACTGCCCTTTTTTCTTAATTGCTTTATCTTTGGTGTATAAAAGCAAACCTTTTCGAAATTCAAATAAGGAACAGCAGCGTCAGAAGTTTTTTTGATTGTGTTTTTTTTTAAATGATTTGTGTGGCCAGAACTTAAAAAAAATATTGGGGCTTTATTGTTCAGTTTAATGTTGATTATTATTGAAGGTGAAACGGACGTATAGTCGCGTTCTCTTCAGATAAGGTGTAATTTAAAAATTAGCGGCAATATATTTAAGAATCCGCCTTCATGTCAAGTGCTGGCTATAAGCTAGTATGTCGCGTGTAAACATTATTCACATTGTCAATTATGACTTGTAGCGTAGGCATGCATATATTATCGCGCGGGTTGTTAAATCTATATATTTTGTAAAGTACGATATAAATTGACATTATTTTAGTTATTAAAGATATTACATTTTCTATACCAAGCGTTTTATTTTTCTCTTTAATATCATTCATTTTATGGATTTTGTTTTCTTATTACTCAATACATCGACCCACGACCTCTGAGGTAGTTGCAGATAATGTATGATCGTTGCAGCGATGAAATTCTGCTATCGACTGTACACAATTTAGCGCAGATATTGGTTTCTTCTGCACATTTACTTTTATTTATTTACACAAATTTCATAGACAAAAAAGAATACAAAGAGTTCCGTTTAGATGTAGACCAATGTATGAACATAATAATTGTGATTAAAAGATAGTGTTTCGAATTATATTATGCTCTATGAGGAACAGAGTATATAATGTTAAAAATATAAAAAAAAATCGGTTAATTCGTTTTTTTTAAAAGACAGAGTAGGTTTAGTCTCAGAAGAACTACCAAACATGCACAAAAGAGTTTAATATATTAAGATATGTGGAATGAGCATCTGACTGTAATCTAATTTGTGTTTATTAAAGAAATGAATAGGTTATCACTGCAGTTGTGGCAATGGTGCTGCTATTACGCTGGGTTCGATGTCCCGAGAGACCGAGGTGAATGTTTATTTTGACAGACCAATGTTTCTTTCTCATCTAAAGCTATCTCCGTACGCAAGATGTGTTTCGAGATGAATTTGTAAAAGAGATTTTTTGTTACGTAAGCAACGATGCACGTGACTGTCTGATTAATGATTAATGATTTAAACATTTTTATTGAACATAAAATAATTTAACGGCTACTGGCTAAATAAAACTGTGTTGTAGCCATTTCCAGAGTTAGGCTAATGTTATTCTGAAAAAGTTTGCGAATATTACACAATAGTATAAAGCCTCACGTATTAAGCACCTCCCAGTTTTTTTATACCATCACGCTAGCTCCCTAACGAGGCAGACAGAGATTATCGAACGCCAAATATTTCTGTTTTTACAAAGCTGACGTGCTTCTACATTAATTACTCTTCATGAATGCTCCATTTTTTTCGGATACTCGTTAACTATCAGCCAGTATGTGAGCCATTTGGTTTAGTTTATTCTATTAACATTTTAAATCAGTTATTGTGTGGGTGTGTAAATTAGCGCTTGGTACAGTTAACTATATGTTATCGATGTTATAATAATCGCAAGGTTTATATAACATACAATTCGATATATTATTATTATTAGCGATGCGTGTTATGTTGCGAACTTGCCGCGGCCACTGAAGCGTGATGGACGAGAACAATCGGAATACATTCACATTGCACATGATTGGCTTAAAATTATTACGACTTCGGTCGCGAGCCGATATTAACTAACTTTAAGTTGAATGGGGACATAGCTTGTCTTACGGACGTCGTTTAAGCCTTCAGAAAAAGGCACTTAAGTACGAAATACTGATTTATGTCTTGTTATCAATACAAATAAATAAATAAATAAAATTGGAGCGTCTGTTTGCGATATTAAAATATCCGTTTTTTACTACAGGCATATGTAGGTATGTGCCTAGTATAAAAGGTTCAGTAAACATTAATAAAAATAATTCTATGTTTATTCTCTAAATATACACTCGTGTAGTTCTACAATCAAATGATGCGTAGGTTTTCTCTAATTCGATGTTATTGGCCTTGTACGGCATATCAGCGAGTGTATTATGGAAGTCTGCAATCTTGAGTTGGCGATTGCTGCGCAAACGTTTTGTTGTCGGCGAATATTTGTTACAAAATTTATTATGTGAGCTCAATACCAATGGAGCGACAATAATTATCCAATCAAATTTCCTGTCTTTCACGTTGAATAAATCGTAATAGGATCGAAGTCATGTTTATAGTCGATTCTTTTTCAAAAAGTTCAATGCTTTAGGCTTCGCGTAAACATGACTGTCAGAGAATGCTTGTAGCATTAATCTCGTCTTTTGTGGGTAGTTCTGGATTAACCATAACAACAACAACAAAATACCGTCACGCCAGATCCCTAACGGTGTAGTGTAAAGCACCGAGTGCCAAATATCTGGATTAAAGGTGTAATAAAGATACGCCTTGTCGACCGAACAAAAGTGTCTACCCACTTTGCAACTACACTCCTCAAAATTGCAGAGAGGTTTAATAACTTCACAAATGAATCTCGGTGCGAAGCTGTATCTTTTGATCGCTCAAGTTTAAAGGCTTTCGCATAGTATCGTCGTTTATAATCACAACCAATGTATCTGCATCTTCACACACACGCCGCGCGCAGGTGTCGTGCCAACCGGTGCCAGGATGGCATATTTTTTTCCAAAAAGAGGCCCACCGCGGCCCGCCGGCCACTTGCAGCCGCCGCCTCGTTCGTACGGGCGCGCGCTGCGTTGCCATGACAACCAACGACAAACACTGTCAAACCCTCACCGACGCCGTCGAGGGTTTCCCTCGAGTGATGTACGACGAAAGCGTCACGGTGGAGAACGCGAGGGAAATCGACAGTCCGCCGAGCTCCGACGAGGAGGCCGTGAGGGCGGCCATGGCGAAGTTCAACCCGCCGGTGCGGCACACGGCGAGGCACGACTTCGATTCCGAGAGCGACAGCG
>DWDX01005116.1:0-10856 GCA_018245675.1 Agara michaeli | reverse complement strand
CCCCCACGTTTCACCAGTTATGTTTAAGTCGCACAATGGAATAGGTGGTGAGCCTATTGCCATGCACCTCTCAATAAACCCTTCAGCATGTAAATAATATTCTACTTTAAGGTTATTATTGAAAATGGGGCAAAAATTCCGTAAGCATGTATCACATCGTCATCACATATCTATCTTATCGAAGTTTTACTTACAGAAAGCTTACATTTAAAAATTAAACATTATAAACACAAAATTGTGACGTGTGTGATTATTCATTGCTATAAATAGGTATGAACCACTCTATAGCGCTGCGGCAAACAGATCCCGATGGTACTTTAAAGTAAAACGATAATTAAAATAGCTAAGGGGTTCGATATGACCACTTCAATTTGTTCAAATACCCCCATAGGGTTGGTGAATGAAAAATTAAAAACTCGAAAACAGATGTTCAGTTGCGTGAGCTACTTCATAGTGGTGCGGGTGTAAAAGTCAAGAAAATAAGTTGATCAGCCTTTTCAATGTTTGCTGTTTAATTTAAATAAAATAAAAACAACGATTAATTTTGTTTACGTATCTACGTTTTACTTTACGTTTTAATAATTTTTAACTGCCAATTATATCTTCACATTTGTTTTTTCTTACAGCATCCTTTCAAATACTATCGCTAAATTATATATATGAGAATACTAGAGAGAAGTCTAGGCAGCCCTATTGTTATAGACGTAATTGGTTATTTAGTCGGTAGCAAATACGAGATAATTCGAAAGATCGATCCGAGCTGCAAATCATAGGTTGAGATTAAGATGAGAACCTAATTATATGTATTAACAAAATGATTCGAACTAATCAACAAGGCAATTTCTTTAATGATATAAACAAGTTAATGCCAATTGTACACTTTGTTTAGTTTTTATATTGTTTAATAGCGTGTTTGTAATGAAATGTTATTTCTACAAGTTCGTGTTTAACCACGTTAATAAAACAACAACATACCGTCACGCCAGGTCCCCAACGGGGCAGGCAGAAAGCACCGAGTGCCAAATATCTCTGTTAATATTAACACCACATAAAATAATAACCGCTGTAGGAACTGAAAATATAATATGTAATTATTAGGGGTGGACCGAGTACTCGTTAAAAACTAGAAACTAGAAAAATAGAAGTCGACATAATCGGCGATCTCTAGCTACTCGTAATCGACCGAATATCTCGGTTCAGCAACAAAATATCATGTGCTGTGTAGATATATAGGAAGTAACGTAGATTTTTTTAATTTATACGCATATTTAATGTAGGTACTTATGTGTTAAAATTAAATGTTTTGGTCAATTTTGCATATCAATATACCAACCTCAAATAAGATTGAATTTAGACATGCAAAATTTGTTACCATGTCAGGAATTTATTCACTTCGCAGCACATAAGGAACCTTCCACCTGCATTAAACACATACGCATTACTCGGTATGCTAAAACGAACCGAGTAGATTTCGATATTCGCCTACTCCGCATAACGTGGCCTCGACCCATATCTAATAATTATATTTCAATCTAAATCAAACACAAGTTATGATGTAGCCCACGTGATATCTGAATTACAAAACTTGGTTACTTATAATCACACTTCCTACATTACAACTCAAAACAAGTGGTTTGTTACCACCTACGTACAAGATAATCTCAATATCGAAGGTGAATCAATCGCCCACGTGCAGAAAAACGCCGTCATCAGCTAACGTCTAATGAAGGTAGTCAATTCGTTGGCCTTCTTAGTCAGAACGCCCATAACGCCAGATATGGCTATTAGTTGAAGTGTAGGAGGCACTTAGAGGAACCCGGCCCCTATCCTTATAAGGCACCACGAAACTTCAGCTTTATGTTTTAATGTTTGCGGCGCACGACGTGATCTGTTCAGACACGCTTAGATCACTTACGAGTGCAATTACGCTATTTGGAGTCTTAATTTGGAAAGGTCAAGCTGCGATCCCGAAACCAATTTCAATTTGTTGCTCCAAAAGTTACAAGCTGGAAATTAATATTATTTTAAAACTAATGTAGTGATCCATAGACAGTTTTCTATACATCTGTGAGCATTAACAACAGAATATTCACAGATATACAATTTTAACACAGCATCGTCTTTTTACATTGTAATTACTTGAAGGCAAATGTTATTACCGCATTATATAAGGTTCGTCATTATTCCTTAGTTATGATTATGATGCTTGATATAACTTCCCTGTGTGCCGAGGATAAAGATAAAGAACATATCAACAAAGTGATAAATTCTTAACCTTAATAATACATACTGGTTAGTCATGCACGTAATGTCAAGCTGCATGAATAGCAAACTAGTAATGGAGCGGATACATAAAAATGTAATATGCAACACGATGAAAATAATCAGTAGGTATTGTTTATGGCAGTGGTATATATCTGAAAGTAAAGGATGATACACATACTGCTAGAAGGCATATTTCATTCAGAGTATGACCCATTGTGTGTGTTCCTGTGACAAACTATGACGATCGAAATCAGAAACAGAAGCTGCGTAAGACTTATATTAGATCGGGTCTTCTACAGTTTCTACTTATACTATAATTTTCAAATTAAATTAACATTTCCTAAAACTTAAGATTTGCTTCTAATTTTACGTATTATTCTGTTTACACTTGAAATATATCTAGAAATGAAATATGATTGTAAATTTATAAACCTAACATTTTTGATTGTAGATAGTTTAACGTGAAAAGATAAGCGTTGTAATTATGCCTTGTTTAGAAAACTTTGAAAAATCTGGTATTGTATAAGGATATCTATATCATTATCTAGGAACTATTATCTCAACGTATTTCGATTACAGTCCCACTTACCCCAGTCGTGTCGCATATTCTAGATTCCGGTTACATTATCTCACAATGAGAAATAACATTATTCGTTATGAAAGCAACGCTATCCACAGTCTGGTTCATTTCATATTTGTTAACATTCATACTTTCTTCTCTATTGTTATTAACAACATTTTGTTTGTAAGCAATATTGTTTGATAAAACATCTACATTAATGTCAACATAAACTAACTGTAACTCGCTGCGCCCATAACGTGACGAGAAGATTTAATCGGAAATTATTCAAATTGTGCGTTGAGTTCTACGAACATTACGTGCACGATTTAAAGATAACAAGAACTTTTGTTTTCATTACAGTAATAGACGAGTGTGCAATCCGAACGTGAATTCGACAGCAGCAAATTCATTTTATATTTAGAATAACAGATCTCAGTAAGCGATGCAAATTTAAGCGGTAAGTCCACGCGGTTGATCATTGAAGCTAACGCCAACCATGCTTCTGTAACATGAGACGTCTGCAACCACTCCGACTGCCGACACACTTAACAGAAGCTATAAACAATCGAAATCCAAAAATAGATTTTATTACTAAAGCAATTGAATTCAATGTCGGTGCAACCGTTACAACAATGCTCCTTATGAACGTGAACAATTCAATTTAGCTCGTACGATATTGTGTTAAGGTTAAATATACTACAATGGCGGAGATAACAATGAACGCCTATTCTCGCCAGTCTCAGGACTTGTGGTTAAATCGTAATAGAAGTAGAACAGTTACTTTATTGTTACGGTTTTCTTTCTTGGTTTAATTCAAGAATTGTGACCGCAAAGTGATATAGTTATAGTTTTTAATCCGAATAAATAATCGTTATGCATGTTTAATCAGACTTTGTAGCCAAATGCTTTAAGGAGGAAGAGTTTCGTTTGGCGGGCCTAAGTCTAGTTCATTTTGTGGCAAAATCCCTGTTTGATTGTAAAGTTTTAGGGTTGCCAAATGTGGCGTGTTTGAAAGAGGCTCCATATTGTTTAAATTGATCCAAATATTCGTAAAGATTGAATTTCCTTTACCTTGTAAAGTAAAACTCATTACTATAATAAGTATAAAAGTCACAGGAAAACATGTTACGAGCACGCATCGCATGAGAAGAACAAAAAAGGGACAAAGCAAAGTAACTGTTGTCCCTTTGTCTAGCTTACGATAATTGTGCAACCGCAGTTCTTTTGCAAGAAACGCAGATAAATTGGTTTGAGGCGTGTGCACGCATCAATAATATTGTTCTGCATTTTTTTTTAACATATTTATTTAACAGAAGTTATAAACAACCTTGTGTGACAATTAGTTAAGCGCAAAATGGTTATAGAAATTGGTGGCAATAAACGATCATGAAAAAACAATATGATAAATATTTCCACGATTCAGCCAAAAAAAATTGTGTCTAGCTCAATCTTAATCTATTTAATATTAAATTTATGTACAATCTATCTCAGTGAGTTTTATTCCTGTATCGTTCTCGATTTTTCTAATTCATAATAACAACTTAGGATTTAGAACAGACTTGCATTACGATATTTTCCGTACAAAAGATCATCTGAAAATGTTTCCTGTTATTCGTGCTCTGACTAAGAAAATGAAAATCAATCGAATAATTTTTTAATTAATGTTGCTACTCTTAATGATGAAAATTTGTAGGTCACAACAACTGACGCATTTTAGGTCACTCGATTAAACTATTTTCCTGGAGACGTGACAAATATTGCACGTGAAGATCGATTCTTAGAAAATTCTGAATTATAACATCCTAACGGATATTAAGAGCGTACAATTCTCGAACGTTATATTAAATATGGACACAAAAACAAGTCTCATTCGTTCATAAATCAACCAAAGTTGAAATCGGTATATCATATTGAAATGCGCTTCCTGTTATTCACACTGTTTAGCCATCACAATTTAATGATATACTCGAGACAAAATCGAATCACTTAAATGTCATACCCGAACCACTTTTCTGAGTGCAAGGAATAAAATTATTCCACTCCAAAAAAACCGGATATAATCAATTTATTTGAATAGACGCTGTTACAAAAGCGTCTTAGAACATCTCCATTGCTCGCTTAGTTTATATAATTATCAACTTGTATGAAGCAATTGATAATTACATGAAAAGTGCGTACCTACAGTATTTTAAGCCATTCCATAAAAAAAATTGCGTTGACGACAAAATAGTCATCATACATATTTTATATTCAATGAGTCATTTGTATTTCGTAATCTATGGGAGGATAAGCGTTTTTTGTATAGATGTTAAAAGATTACCTCATAGTATAGCGCTCCCTGTATGAAGTTATAAAGCTTAGAGAACTTCCAGTTTCGGACAGATATGTACATTGAGACTGTTTCAACTATAATATCTGGTTGAGACGTACATAAAGTATGGATATTTTAAAAAGGTTATAAATTCATTTTACAGAACATGTCGACACCAATTTACAGCCGATGAGTGATGATTTACTGGAACTGTGGGATTGTTGTTAATTAACGACCGTTATGACTCGCGGCGTTTTTGACGATGTACCGGATTGCACTTGTAATTTATATGCGCTTTTGCGGGTAAAAATCTTGGAACGCATTTGCTATGTAATCGGTAAAAATATTACTTCATTTAAAAGGGATAGCAGAATGATGAGATGTCCAATGAATATAATCAATCACACCTCTGATTGATATACCTACTAAAACAGAGACCAGCTTGTTTTTCTGCTAAACTGCGAAATTGACTGGAAAACAGTTGCTGGTAATGTTTAAATCTAGCATTAGACAGATATTACAGGAATTGATTTGTCATTTACTAATAAAATAACATGCGTCCTTTATTACTAATTATTTTCGCCTTTGCGTCTCAAATGATGTCATCCTCCCACACACACTACCGAACACTTGTAATTGACGTACACAAAGGCAAATGACAAAAAAATACTCTTCTTTGATCATTAAAAAACACAAGTGCGCAGATCTTTTGCGGCCATGCTTCAAATAAAAGAAAGTGTCATTATTTATAGAGCAGTATTTTTTATCATTAATCTACATTCATGCAATAACAGTAACGATATTGAAATTAAAATAAAAGGTGAAATAGAATTCACGAAATTCTTTGAATTAAATTACTTAACTGTTTATGTCCAAAAAAGAGCCGAATTTCATGAATTAAAGAGAAAATCCTAGCATGTTTATGATACAAACCATAGAGATCAAATCAGTAGGGTACTATAGGCTCTCGCCGTTACAACAAACGTTTCAAAATTGCAATCACAAATTGTTATGAGACCGTGGAAGGCAACAACCTGATTGTACCGTTAAGTGAGACGCGCAGAACTGACCTAGTGCCTGGAAAGTTATCAGGGACGACCGACTTCCAATAAAAACCCGTATCCCACCGACACCTACGGTTCTTAAGCATTTCCAAATTTTAAAAACATACCATAACACTTTTTTCATTGTCCCAAAAAAGGCAATCTACTGTCCGTTGACTTCTCGTATTAAAACTTTGCCGATATAACTCAGTGTTCGTACCTATGACATAACAAATTTTGACTTTTAATTTATCTTACATCAAATATTTTCTAATAAAGAGTCCACGCGTTGCGTCTTATTTATTTAAAACGTAATTTGTACAAAGAAACTTAATCCTGTGGAATAACGCGACGGGTCATCAAATTGCGATAAAATCACAAACGTATTACAGAGCTGATGTCATAGTATATCAACACAAAGCAGGACATCCTAATGACTATTTCACTAGATGAGCAGACGTTCTTAGATATTACTGATACCATTATCAATATAACATACTTTGGTACAATACGTCCTCTTAATGAACATTAATTTGCTGCAAGTGGAACTGATTCAATTTTTATCACCATCCCAGATGGCATTGACCTTTGTCAAAACAATTGTATAGGTTGCCTCGACAATCTGAGATATTCATACGGTGACCTGTTTAGGTGACTTTGCATTTAAAGAACGCAAATTTTCTGGATGTACTGTTAGAAAAACGAGTAACAATGAACAAGAATTTCGGTCGGACACTGATTCTTGAAAGATAAAAAAGCGTGAGGTCAGACAATATATAGGGAAATTCTTCGTATCGAGACTTCAATTTTTTTTGGAAATGAATACAAATGGACGGGAGAAATATTGAAAACTGTCGATGTTCTGAAATTAGTAGCGCGCTCTAAATATGCCGTTATTTCTGTCTCATACGTTCATCAGATGGATTGTAACCAAATCACTGAATCAAAATCGTGGAAGTTAAGCCCGTTTTCTTACACTAAAATCTTGCTACGAACACACGATGCTGTCCTGAGTGTTCTATAAATACAAGAACTTGTTGTGTTAAATTGGCATGTAGAAAAATGCGTTGGAAACGAGGCCTGTTCAGAAGATGCGAGTCAGGGAGTTCCCGACGAACGTGGATTAAGTATATTTATAGTTTGATGCGGGGTCGACGTTCCGCACTCTCCCACGCCGCGCCACCGGGACGCTGTTCATCTAGACGTTAACAATTCTAATAGCGAATGACATTTAATTAAGTAAAGCCACGAGTAATTATTCACAGTAATGTCGAGAAAACATTCTCAAAACAAAGAATCGCTTTTTACAGAAATCCAATTGTCGATATCAAACCAAAGATGTCAATAGTGTTAAGTACATTCTCGAGGAAGCATTTTTTGTAACTAAAAATCTAGGTGAATTTTTCACTAAGCCATTACTTAGGTATACAGTTATAGAGCGAAATTTCATTTAACAAGAGAACAGACCTATAGTTATTAATGTACGTCAATATAGTCGATGTATAAGTTTATATAATGAAACAAATATGTTAAACAACAACATATCATGATCAACATTCTATCGGTATTCATTTTGATAATACAGTTTTTTATACTTGTCTTTTTTAACGAATCTTGGGTTTGACACTTTTGATCCTTCACAATGGAAGACCCTAAATTGGTGTCAATATCCAACCAGGTAGATGACTTTACAATTTTTTTGCCGGCATAGCTGTTCGTCTTGAAATCATTTCTATAAATTTCTTACTATAGGATACGATTATGACTGTACGTGATAATATCGTAATCGTAATAAATATGTAGTATGTTCGTAACATTTTCTTCGTCGTTTTCATTTTTATTAATAAAAAAATATAGCTATAATAAATCAAAAGTGACTCTAAAGAAATTAATTGTTAAATAAAAATGAAATAATATGTTTTTATGGTGTATTTATTTAGATCTGTAATCTGCTCCTTTTTTGAAGTCGGTTAAGACAAAATTAAAACGTATCGTTTATAAACGATTTTTCATGAATAAATTAGTCGATTATGTGTTTCAGTTGAAACAGGTGATAATTTATTCGAACAAGCGTATGTGTGGCGCGAAACTGGAAAGTTGCGAAGTGGACTCGTAATGGAAAGAGTTCGTGTGTTGCCTATTACGGAGAGCCGTGCGTGGCAGTTTACGACCCCAAGTCAACGCCAAAATGTGTCTTACATCATTCTTGAGGTCTATGGACATCAGCGCCCAGCAGTGACTCATAACGACCTAACTGAAACCTGTAATAATATCGTTAGAAACAGACACTATTATGTTACCATAAAAAGAGGGCTTTTAATATTTTTAACGAATTTTGTAACTTGTTTATAGCTGTAATCTTCTTAACGATGCAATTCCGTATATTGAATAACAATATGTGTAGTTCTAAATTGCATATTTCCGTTACATATACAATAAGGAAAACGAACATTGTAATAGGAATTAAATTTGATGAATCCTCTTAAAACGGTCAGATGTTTTATGGTATGTTGTTGATTTAAAATGTTATATTCAGAAAAATATAAACGAATATGTAAGATAACCTTTCAGTCTACAAAAGATTAAAAAATCATAAATACGAATCTTATGCAAAACAAAAAAGTGGCAATTTTAATCACGTTAATTACAAGTTACTACGATTTTTTATGTAACGTATGGTTATTGTGCATATGATGGATAATAAAGTTGAGAGATATGTATAAACAAAGAAAAGCCAATAATCTTAGAAATAACAACGATTATACGACAGTTAATTGTATAACTATAATTTGGCCCGTGCGGTGGAACTTGCGGTAACTCATTCATAATCTCGGTCTCGTTGGCATAAAAATAGCGATTGTCTCCGTCTGCGACGATAGTGAAAAATGAAACAGGTGATGCGAGCAACGTTTGTAGACAAGGTAGAATGACAAATAAACCTCGGGTCGTTCAACTTTACACACAGGAAGCCGATGTTTCCTTGGAGCTCACCTACATTTCGTAACAGCGTCGATACGAATCCGGGAGAATATTTCTCATCAACAAAAAAATACAATAAAAGTTCGCTGCATAGTCCAAATACTACAAAAATAAGACAAATAAAGCGACTGGATTATATGGATGATAGTCACTTCTTTCAGTAACATAAAATGTTTACTGAAAATGATATGTTTAAATTACAATTGAACGCAACGGATTAGCAATGGTGAAACCATCTAAGTAATGCCAAGTAAGATGAGAATGACCGTGTGTATAAACCGAAAAGGCGTTTTTTAACCTAAAGGATAGCAAGATGAAAGAACGCAATAAAATATTCCTAAGATCGCAAGAGCAATTGCCAGCGACTCAGTGCGATAAACTGAAATATAATTATATTTCTGTATCTAAATATAAACCAGTTAACAAAAAATGTAAACAGCTCAAATATATTAAATTCACTCAGATTTAAATCCAGATTGGAAATGACGACATAGTTATATAAAGAAGTAAGGGACTCAGCGACCTTAATTAGTGGCAAAGAAAATGGGTCAGAAAAACACCGTACTGTTGCGAACATATTGCAATTACAACATTGTTACAATTAATGCGGTTCCCATGACAAGCTGGTCTAATACACGTCAATAGATTCCAATACCTTTTCATAAATTTAAAGTCAACAACTAGCGAAATACAATTAACTATTGAGACTACGATTATTTTTGACAAGATTCCAACAATTGAAAATCGCGCAACGTCGCAAACAAAACTAAAAACAGCGTTCGTAAAACTTGAAAGTTGCCGTTGTATTTTTTCGCAAAACATTCGTTCACATAACAAAAATAAATCTAAATTTACTAATTACTCCTTGGACAACGTCCCAGCAGATAAACACCTAAACTCCAGCCAAAAATACATAAGATGGCGTCGGGTTCATAATAAAACAATTTAATGGGCCAACGCGTTTTCCGCGGTGACGAAATCTTCGCCGACGCATTCGGCTTGCGTAACCTGGAACGCGATCTGTGCAAGAGAAAACTGTGTAAGGTCGAAATAATTATACTACATCTGCGGATTGAATCAACCAAACGTAAATACACAATACACGATTCGTACCAGTTCGATACTGTTTACCGTTGCATCCGGTCTTCGATATAAATAAGCACTACTGTTATCTTTAAATGAAACACTGAGTCTACTGTACATGAATATAAATTACTTATACAAATAATACTGACAAAACTCAATTCAGTAAAGACTCCAATTAGTTTACCTCTATTTTACCTCATTTGCAGATATTTGCAATATTATACGCATGGTCAATCCAGTTAATTGATATCCTCATTTCGCACGATATTCCTTATTAGTAAATCTGGTTTGTACTATAAGTATTTCCTGTATTTCCTATTCAATGTTGGTGGTGAAGAAGGAAGCGAACTTGTAAACAAGATTTACCGTTACCTATAGAACTACCGATACGTTTAAGATTGTAGGCAGCCAGCCTGTTTTATGTCATTTCTTCGAATGTCTATTTAACTTGCTAGACTCTTCTTTACACTGTAAATGCATTTTATAATCGTGCAAATAACTTATAGGATATTATAAAAATGATTGGGAGTAATGCAGTGGCGTAGCTAGGGGGTGGCGAGAGGGGCGGTCGCCCCAGGGCACCACAGGCAAGGGGGGCACCAAACTTGAT
>DWDX01005115.1:0-10859 GCA_018245675.1 Agara michaeli | reverse complement strand
GTTTTTCACATCCAGGTTAGAAATAGATAGGTACCTACGACGTTCAATTTTGTTTACCTTCATGATAGGTACATAATAGATTAAATATGACAATATAATTTTACTGAAATATTGAGCATTTAAGTAAAACAATATTTACTTTTATATTAAATTTTAGAGTTACATGCAACCTCTATAAATAATTAAATTATTAAATTTATGAACAGTTTTAATAACCGTGTAAATCAAGAAAAATCAAAATTGTTCTTAGTATGAATAACAGAAAAATATAAAAAATCAAAGGCTAGAGACACGCTTAAATTGACGTACTGAATATATTCATTGCTCTTATATCATACAAATAGCTCTATACGTTATGTACCTACGTAGGTACATAGTAATTATTGCGTTTATCAATAAGAAGTTAGTCTGTACAAACCAAAGTAATTTATTATCTATTAATAAAGTGTGAGACGCTTTATATTTATTAATAAAAACATTACGATTTATTTCAAATATTATTTCTTCTGTTTAACTGTCGAACTATAGTAATAAATGAATGTCATTAAGCTAACATAAATCTATAGTTTCAAACAATCGTAACAACTGACAGCGCTTGATACTGTAATTTAAATATATTATGTCCTTGAATTTATATTGTGTAATGGAAAATCATGTTTGTTCGCTTTTTATTAATATTAGGTGCCTACGCCTGTTTTTTTAAAACAGTTAAGCACTGCCATGCCGGCAGAAGAATTTAGAAATGTTGTAATAAAAAATTTTGTATACCTAACCATTCGCAAAAGTGCGAGCCCCCACTACTGTATAAATATATTCCAATTATTATAGAACTAGCAAATTTTAATTTTAATCAAAGACTACCTTAATAACTATTTTAATTCGGCAAATTTTTAAACTGTTAATAACCGGTTACCATTTCTACCACCAGCGATCTGATTGTGTATTTTTGATGAATTTTAATGTTAACAAAAATATTTACAATAAATTTACATAATGGACCGTTCCTAAGTTGGTTACCAACAAGTTAACAATCAGGTCGATGATCAGTTACCAGTCGGTTAAAGTTTCAACTGCATTAATTAACACATATACCTAAGGGGTAAGAGTATAGATCGTATGTATGAATACATATAATACTGTCAAACTGATTTCCATTTGTATGTCATAAACGTTTGCATTTAGTTAGAATTAGTTTTACAATAACAATAATTTGAACTATCCAGAATAAATTGTATACATTTTTTGTGTATTAGCACCATATACGAGTAAGTAGTCATAGATGTAATTTATTTTATTTGTAAACAATCGTTGTTTGACATACCTACATTGCCATGTCCTTTTCAACGTGTATTGTGTTATAGCTTACCTACTTGTATATCATTATATCCACGTACTTGTATATTTTAAGTTGGTTTAGATATAGCAAATCGATCGCATGTTTTACATTCCGATTACATAATATCAGATTGGACAGCCAAACGTGCAATGCAGATTAACGGCTAGAACACCAAAGAGTACTTACAGCTATTATTGTCTTTAGTACCGTAAGAGCCGATATGTGACTGAGTAATTAAGTATGTGGACCAATTACCGAGTTATATATTATGTAATAACTAAATATAATAATGCGTGTTGTATTTATACAGTATAATGTATGCCGAACAATCTGAAAACTTACGTGGCGCGGTGAAACCGAATCAGACAACCATTGGTACTTGACTTATCTAACTTGTAAGTGTTGGCGGTACAAAGTTTCGTCAAGTCATTTAAGTGCTTAAGCTTAGCAGTAAGTTGTAATTTATTTAGGCCAGTTTAATATAAATGTTCATAAATTAATTGATTAGTTTCTTTTCATTCTTATCACCCATTATCCAACATCCATACTGGCTTATGTCAGCAACAGCAAAGATATCTGTGTAATTATTCAATTGACTCTCTGTTTGAAAAACTGACGTATTGTGATTATAGCAATGAATAATTTGCACTTAGAATGCTTTAGTTTCACAAGTTATCATTTTCAAAAATTTATAAATGTTAATTTAAAAACAACTATAGAACTGTTTCCCGGTTGAGAATTTTTATACTGATCTGCTCTTCGCACACATGTCAAATTCTCATAAATACGAATAACATTACAAGCCTTATTATATGTATTTTTTTCATAAATGTAGGTGCGTCAGTGAATCGACAGCTGTATTTATAATAATAGCATGATTGAAACTATTTTAAAATGAAAAATAAAATAAAATACATTAAAACACAATAACAGCTACTACACAATATGTTATGAATCAACTATAGCCATATGGTATGTATATAGATATCCATCAACTTAAACAAACGAAAGACTGTTAGTAGCAATACCTAATCACAATCCATAAATCTAACTTATTCATGTGGACACTCCCGTACGCTATAATCAACTCGTAATACGTCGTTCAGGAAGATATTACGTAAGTGAGTGTTAAATGCATGAAACAATCAACAGATAGACGCCGACGTCCCCTATGGACGACATAACGAAAACAAACAATTACTACCTACAGAAACTGTCGACGTAACAGACAAGGCTTCCCACGAGTCGTTCTAAATTAATAGCGTCTGTTATAACATTTCATTTCATTCCAAGCAATAACGGACTAATGAAATCAAAATAATGACCATCGCGTGATATGTACTCGTCAATTCCTTAGTCTGTTGCTAAAAGTATTTTGTTATTCTCCCTAACCCTGCTACCTACGACGATATCTTCATTTGTTAATCAACAGCAATTAATGAGTACTTGTGTGATACGTACTCGAGCGTTTTAGGCCTTATCTAGACTGTATGAAAAGGTATTGTTATAAATATCAACTACATAAAGAAACAATACTTAAATCATTCGATGTTGACACAATTTACAAAACATCATTTTGTAACCGATTATTCTGTAAATCTAACGCTATTAGTTACAAATAAGGTACCATGTTTTATATCTCTTCGGTCATTGCCTTCAGTTTTCAGCAACTTGGAGACCATAATATTTCTATAACAGAATCATTCTGGAGTTATCATTCTGGAGTCCGCATGACGAAAAATTGTCATGGTGTAATTATTGAAAACTCAAAACAAAATTCGTAGTAAAGTCCTGAAAGTATTTACATGTTTTTGTCATTTATTAAAATTATCAATTAATTATTATTCATTAAATTGCTCGGAATATTGTTTCCTTAGGTTCCTGATCTGATAAGTAAGTAGGTCTATTTAATCTCACTGGCAAAACTCATTTTCATTTTAAGCTGTAGATTGATATTGGCAATTGAATTTGATTCCCGCACTGACCTTGTTTTATGACGGTCTGTTCAGGAAGATCTAGAACTGTGTTCTAGTTCTAGATACTATTCATTATCAGGATAGCTGTATTTCTTGGAGCGACCAACAAATATTATACATATATTGAAAAGGTATGTATTTAAATTCAAAAGTACCTACTAAGTAACCGTATTAGATAAAAAACACGTAATGTTTATGAAATTTAAATAAAATAATCTGTTAACCTTTGAATTTCTAATTCATTATCTCTGACTTCTTCGTTGTGCACAATTAGGTACGTTCATAATATTGTGGTGACGTGGGCCAAAAACAAAATTTCCAAAAATTATTAAGTAGATAACAAAGGCGCACTGTATAAATAATAATTCACCGCCTACCTCAAGTTTTTCTGCTGTGTAAGTTATTATTGCAAAATTCGTAGCTTTTGCCACCCAGAAATGTATATTATTCAAGCAGGTACCGTCTTTCGTAACTTTTCACCGTTTTCGTGGTTGTTTAAAAACATTCTAAGTAGGTAGCTTTTATTGAGCTCACTGAATTTCGATACCAGTACCTACAATAACATCGTTTCGGCAATTTTGACTTGGTTGCCTACCATAAAGTAGTTTTCGTATTTGTAATATCAATATGCACAATGTATACATCATTTTGTTGAAATAGTTTGTTGCTATTATAAGTGTGTAGATACATCGTACACTACACATAAAGGTATTGTAATAAGGCTTGCTTAACCCCTTAACACAATTGGAATAAGTGTTTGCGAGTACCTATATAGAACATGTCCACACAGCCATAGCATGGCTTCTGTCGTTGTGTATACTACTTGACACTACGTGGAAACATTAAGCTGCAACCCACCACCCCTTTACTTTCCGCCATCATGATTTTGTAATACCATTAAGGCGGGAACCGACTGCTGAATCCATACAAGACATTGTGTATAGTACCTATATAAAATCCCTAATAAGATTTTGTTACTGTAGAGCGTAAAAATTCCATGTTATTTACCAAGATAAGTAGGCAAGTTGGTATTACCTAAATAGTTAAATTAAAGTCGTAATCTGACGAAACTCGTGCAAGAGTACTAAGTTTCATACTCGTGACATTTGTTAGTAGGTACCTACCTACGATGTTTTTATTTAATATCATACGTATATCACAATAGTCGCTACGTGTAGACATGCGAACCCTACATGTAGGAATCTTCACACCGACTGCCTTATTGCTGCTAGTCCAGTCTTCCTATGACCAAGAAAACCTGATCTCGAAACATTTCCCTCCCATTTTAATACTGCCTTGAACTCTAATACTTACTGTTAACAAATACAGCTCTATGACTTTTGTCGAACTGTATGTATAGCAGACACTTGAACATAATCAACTTGTTTATAGATGTGGGATTAAACGAGTCAACCACCAGTGATATATTTGATGTATGTTACTGTGCAGTATTAGAAGTAATAAAATTCTAAGTTATACTATTCTTAGGCAAGCTGTCCACTGAGTCTGGGGTTGAGGGTTTCAATCCTACTTAGTATTTGTTGTTAGGGTATAAAATATAGAAATGTATATATGTATAGTTTATCAGTTGTCTGTCAGACCGTGTTAGGCTCTGGTTGGTGTGGTATGCTGTAGTCGGGTATGATGTCAAAATGTATTATTCTTATTATAAGTATTACGGTGTCTGAAGTATTGTTATTACAAAAACTAAACTATCGATCCTTTATAATTTATATTTGCAATTTAACCAAAAAAAATTTGGGTTCAGCTACCCATTCCACGGGTCTGCATAATACGAGTGAAAATATCACTTCATGCAAGTGTAATGTAACTAGGAATCCAGAAAGCACGATTTAAACGTGGGTCATGTTTAGTACGATGTTTAAACTCTGCGAACCTGCGCTTTATCAGTTGGGGACTATGGCCTTAAACCATCGTTCTCATAGTGAGAGGAGACCTGGTCCAAATGTGGAATAGTAAAAAAAGGATGAAATAAAATTATTGTTGGAAAAAAAATCGCATACCTCACAAAAAAATTGTATGCAAATGAATATAATAATATAATATGAGATCATAACAGGAAGAATACCGTAGTCATCGATTGTGGAAAAAAAGGCAATTTACCTATAGTCTGTATTCATAGAATCTTACCAAGTAGTGTGCTAAGCACTAAGTAAGTCATATTATATATACGAATTATATTTGATCATGGCTAAACTTCGTCAAATAGGTAGTCAACTATTTATTGTGCTGTACCCATACTTATATATATAAATGTAAAAGTGCGTTTGTTTGTTTGTTTGTTCGATATAATTTTCAGTATGGAGATGGTTGAAAGGCTGGAGTTACATAGGCTGCTTTTTTTCGCGGGAAAACTATCTTATTTCCGAGGGAAAACACGTTTTTAATCAAGTAAGCGCAATAGATGGCGTTACGGGCGCAATGACGATCCGACATGTAAACAAAATAAATTATTGTGATCACGCCGACGAAGTCGCGGGTAACAGCTAGTATAATAATAATAATAGTTCAGGACATCTTCACACACACACAAACCGATCCCGATCTAGGCAGAGGTCGCACTATGCTATTCAAACAGGCAATAAACTACATAAATATATAACACGATATAATTTTTTTCGACGCTTTTTATTGGTCCCCTGCTGGACCGAGTCTCCTCTCATAGTGAGAGTGAATTTTAGTTTGATTTGATTATGGTTGTGTAGTAAAATCTATGCAATTCAAATATTATCACCGTGTATTGGGATTAAAAACGTGGCTTTTAAGGTAAAAAGAAGTTGAGATATTTGGGGTATTAAAAGGACAAACAACATGAGTAGCAAATCTGTTTAAGACAATAAATGTGCAGTTATAATTCAAAAATGTAGGCCTCAATATTCAAACAAAAATATTATTATGTAACAAATAATTTGAATTATTTAAAGAATAATTATAAATATACCATTTACAACAAAATATAATATGTTCTACAATATTGAAATAAAAGAAATTAAAATCAATAACGGAAATAAATGGATAAAAAAATCACAGATTTCCACATAGTTCTCAAGCCTTAACTAGTTTAACATTACAATTAACTCACTTATTTGTAACACTTTGTTAATTTTTTCTACAAATGTCTTTCACACTTACTTCCGTCTACCATATGTATACAAACACTTACAGTATCTGTATATAATAGATGAGATGAGCCCAATGTGAGCCCGATGAAACAATGACAAAGTAGCAAATACAACCTATACATGCCGAATGAACATAATATTCTGCGCAAATTTACAAAGGATTTATTACAATACATACAATAGAAATATTTTAATAAAGTGAAATACAATTGCTCCAACTGAAAACCATATATTGAAGTGAGTGTGTGACACTACATACATTATCACAGAATTAAAAAAAACATGTTTCAAATTAATCATCCCAGTTCACTTGGTGGCAGTCGTGCCACACAAATGTGCCTTTGAGTGTTTGAGGTGCTTCCAGTGCCAGGTAAAGAGGAGCCTTGGCACCTCGCTCCGGTGTGAAATCACCCATTCCTTTTGTCATTTCAGTTTTCACAAAGCCAGGATGTACACAGTTTATGGATATGTTTTTACCCTGCTCATTGAATTCCCTCTGTTGGACGAACGTAAGCGCCGACATGGCTACCTTAGACACTTTATAATCTCCAAAGTGGCCAGCAAATGATACAAATGCATTTTTACCATTTTTGGCGGCTTGTAAAAAGTCATCGACAAACTGTAATATTTCATACACAGTTAGATCATCCTTAGCCAAAATGTCCAGCCATATCTGTTTCCTGATGTTTGACAGCAAACCCCAATCGCTACTAATGTTGATGATTCGAGCTTCGTTTCTTAGAAGAGGGTATAACACTTTTGATATCGTCAATAGACTACTAAAATTAGTGTCAATCAGTTTCTTGGCATCTTCATATGATGAAACAGATTTGTCGAAATCTAGTATACCGGCGTTATTTACCAAAATATCGATGCCAGAATGGTTGCTTGAAATAAATGCAGCAAACTCTTTGACACTATCCTCGTTCGTAACGTCCAAAATGTGAAACAATGGTTGTAAACCTAACTTCTTGAGTTTTTCTACAGCTTGTAGTCCCCTATCTTCATTTCTAGCTGTAAGGTACACAGCACCATTGAATTTTTGACAAAGTCCTTTAACGATTTCGAATCCTATGCCTTTATTACTACCCGTTACTACGGCTACTTTGGTTTCCATTTTGTACATAAAAAATTTAGAAACAAAATTTTAGAAAATACTAAGTTGTAAAAATAAATAAATTTATATTTTTTTAACATTACCAATCACACTGACATGACTGACATTTCATCGCCCGGTCATTCTGACATTTGTTATCGCTTTAATACGATGTATTACTACGTACTGATGCGCAAGCCATACAATTTTTTTTTTAAACCAACGGAACGAAAAATTCATCTGATAACATAATATATATTATGTAAATTAAATGTCTACTTTCTAATAATGTGTGATTTCATATTTTTATTTAAAGGCCTGCTAAAGTGAACTATATTGTCAACAAACTATACTAATAAAAACCAAGACAAGTCCACATACGGCTATCTGATACCAAATTACGCAATTGAACAGTTGTGTTATGGTAACCGGACAGCTAATGAAGATACTTATACACATACGATTATTTTATTACAATATAATACTTAAGTAAATATTTTTTTATAGACCAGAACAGGTAACACACAAATGAGCTCATCACAAAAATGTTTGTCCTTTGTGGAAATCGAACCCATAATTTCCAGTTTTGCTTTCAGGGTTTCTAAACACGAGAACAGTCAGCAGCGTGTATATGGCAATTTAGTATTCGATGATTTTATGGAAAGTATTCTGTTGTGGGAATTAAATTGGTATTAATAATTTAATTTAAGTACCCTTAAAATTAAAAATTTAATAAAACTAATATTGACTAGATATTTTTAGCGAATAAATGTATAATAGAGTAGGTCAGTCTAAAGCCCTTTAACTATATCCATACCAAACAACATTGATTCGTTGCTCCGTTGTTGACGTATAAGGAGGACAAACAAAAGCAAATGAATAATGTTTACCCATAGTATGAAGTGGTAGGAACGGTAGGAATACATTTTATAAATTTCGTTTTAATTATCAACAAGTGATCATAAGAGCAACTCAAAGCAGAATTGCAAATACTTGCGACTTCATAAGGTGTATTTGATGCAATGATTTTTCGAACAATTTGAACAGAAATACATGTTTTTAGATGATTTATTTTGTAACATCACGCCTGTAATCCCCTAAGGGGTAGGCAGAGGGGTGTAGTACACCCGCATATTTCACCAGTTACGTTCAAGTCCCACAATGGAATAGGTGGTGAGCCTATTGCCATGCACCAGGCACACATCCAGACTCTGAGACACTGCTAGAAATTTTAAATTAGACAAACCCAACCCAGGATTTGAACCCAAGACCTCCCGATCGGCAGTCGCGCTAGCAATCGCCCGACCACCATGGCAGTCGATTAAAAATAGTATGTACATATATTAGTGCAAAAAGAGAGATGAATGTAGACGAAGCACGTCAGGTTTGTAAGGACAGAGGTATTTGGCACTCGGTGCTTTCTGCCTACGGTGACCTGCCATGACGGTATGTTGTTGTTGTCGTTGAGAATAAATGTTTCATTTGATGGATCTCGATTAAGAGTAAAGTTATTATGTTGTTATTGGTCCAGTGGTTAGCGAACCTAAGTATTATACTCAGAGTTGCGGGCTTGATTCAGCACAGAAAATATCTGTCTGATAAGCATGAATATTTTCTCTTTGTAGAGATATATGTGCAAAGATTGTTTTCATCAGTATGTATTTAGTATTTACATCCATATTGTTTCTCAACTGTTATCGTAAGACTGCGTAATTTGATAGGAAATGGTAACATCACGCCTGTAATCCCCTAAGGGGTAGGCAGAGGAGTGTAGTACACCGCCACAATTCACCAGTTAAAATATGTTCATGACATTATATTACATTACAGAACGGAACATGTTCATCAAATATTAGTTGTACTTCAGAGTCGTTGTAGGTACGAGTTAACAAATATATATATATTACGGAAATGGTTACACTCGAACACCGAACGTCCGGGAATCAAACCTGGGAATCTTTGCTCAACGGACCGGCTTGCGCCTGATATGTTGAACAGATTGACGAAATACTGAAAATGTACAAATATTGTGAATACCTATTATGAAATTTATATGTCGGTATATGAATTGTTCTAATATGGATAGAACGAGACAAAATATTAAATAGCTAGAATTCTACTGTTAATGGTTTATTAACGTGTAAATTGTTAATTTGTCTCGAAAATAATTAAGAATATTTTTTTCAAATCTAGTAGGTCTTTGCTTTGCGGTCTATTAAAGACGTGCATTTGTCCCTCGCTTCACTCGCGTTAAGAACCTTCATCCCCTATTTTATCCCCTTGGGGGTAGAATTGATCAAAATCCTTTCTTAGCGGATGCCTACATCATAACATGTACCCGCATGCGATATTTCAGCCCGATCCGTCCGGTAGTTTCGGCTGTGCGTTGATAGATCACTATGTCAGTCAGTCGGTCGGTCACCTTTGAGTTATATATATTTAGATTATTCTAATATATCTCATATCGTCATTATCTATTTCATAATTTGATTAACATTAGTAACAAGCAATTCATATATAATCACTGTGTTTTTTCATTCCACGCTCTTCAATGGCGTGATTTTCTTCCTACTCGTAACATCTCGAAGCCGTACATAACCGTTTTGAATCATCATCAAAAGTAAAATTAAACGGAAAGAAATTATTGTGGGAACAATAACAAAAAAAAACTCATACATCGTGAAATTAATGAACTCGACATGAAAATTAAATAAAAAACAAACAAACAAACAAACAAACAAACAAACAAACAAACAAACAAACAAACCACAATTATCCCGGCGCGATGCGACTGTACGAACGCACGCAACAAACAAACGGACAAATGGACGCAATTAATTAACGTAGAACTTATATCGAATGAATATTAATGCGATGTTGAATCGAATTTCACAGTTGCCATATCGACGCGGCAGCAAGAACCGTGCTTTTTACAACAATACTGTGTTGACACGGCCTCAGACCGAAATGGCGAATGAATAATTCAACGTTCCGTGCGGCGTTTACTTTCGTACGCGGTGCGTATCGATCGCCGTACGTTATCTCGGGATAGATGTATTAATTTGGAATATCGTTGGCGGGGGCACAGACGCACGCTGAAAACTGAGCCCTGCACGTAACGGCCGAGAACGGCTCGCGAGCAGTTGCCGCCGCAGTAAATAACTATACTTACTGTACTTACTGATGATACAGTATAACTAGTAGTATACGTAACATCACGCCTGTAATCCGCTAAGGGGTAGGCAGAGGAGTGTAGTACACGCCCACATTTCACCGGTTACGTTTAAGTCGCACAATGGAATAGGTGG
>DWDX01005114.1:0-10860 GCA_018245675.1 Agara michaeli | reverse complement strand
CCACAATGGAATAGGTGGTGAGCCTATTGCCATGCACCGGGCACACATCTAGACTCCGAGTCACTACTAGAAATTCTGAATTAGAAAAATCCAGCAGTACCCAACCCGGGATTTGAACCCAGGACCTCCCGAATGGCAGTCGATATTATTATATTCTAGAAATATAAAGTGTTTGCCAAAATATTTAATATAAGTTAGGTAATTGCGGTAATTCAGGTAAATATAGGACAATCATATTTTCCCGCCTTATGAAAGCTTTTATATAGTCCAATACTTTATAATTTATGCATAAAAAATAAGTTAAACATTTTGATCTATTACATTAATATGCTTTTAAATAAATTATGTATTAAATTATCGTGTAGGGAAAAATGCTGGTTAACACAATACAATTAAATTTCGTTTAAAATTCTTTAATAAATAATTTTACTAGCAACATTATATTGACATCACAGCTGTTCGTTTCGACTGGCTGTGGTCTGTCCGTACTGTATTGCTGTCCAATAAATTGTAATAATCAGAAAGTGAGTGAAATCCCGTTTACTGTACGATTAAGGAAAGAGTAGAGTAGCGTATTAAAAATAATTGGCGACCGGTGACAAATCGGCAGGTTGGCCAACGTTTTATAAATTCGTTGAATTTCGTTTCTATTTCTCTTGCATTCTAGTTAATAAGTGCAAGTACAATAGCAGTCTTGTAATACTGTTTTTGTTTTTGTATCGAGTCCTCGATTGCAGGTACAATCTTATGTCGACTGGGTTGTTCGGATCATCTGTGTAAAATTAATCATATACTATGCCTCTTTTTGGTAAGTCTCAAAAGAGCCCAGCGGAGCTCGTTAGGTCGTTGAAAGACGCAGTCACGGCATTAGAAAGGGGCGATAAGAAGGCTGAAAAAGCTCAGGAAGACGTGAGCAAGAATTTGGTGAGTTGTTTGCATTTATGTGACCTTACCGTGGTGTTGACAATGATTTTGATGTCATGCCTTCTTTAACAGGTGTTGATTAAAAATATGCTTTACGGAACGTCTGATGCGGAACCACAAACCGATATCATAGTCGCCCAACTAGCACAAGAACTTTACAACACAAATCTACTACTGCTTCTTATTCAGGTTAGAGAATATATATTGTATGTGGCCTTTTTTTTTCAGTAAATAAGACGCAATTTCATTTTTTTTGTCTAATGTTTTTTTATTTCTGGTTCAGAATTTAAACCGCATCGATTTTGAAGGAAAGAAAGATGTGGCTCAAGTATTTAATAATGTGTTGAGACGTCAAATTGGCACCAGGTCCCCAACAGTTGAGTACATTTGTACTAAACCAGAGATATTGTTCACCTTGATGTCCGGGTAAATATAGACTATTATCAAGAATTTATTTAGTCAAATATCTGTGTTTAGTTCTAAATTATCATTTGTATTGAAGTAGATTTTATGCCCAAAACATTACATGCTAATTGGAATGCCTATTTAAACTTGATTTTAAAGCAGTTATTCAAACCACAGTTATACCAACTGCAACAATGGACATAGTACTTCTGTAGAATTATAATAATTTTAAATGTTTTCCCCACATATATTTTTTGGAGTATATAGGAACTGACCTAGTGAGATTTAATTAGAATATCTTTTGACTTATTAGAGAATTGACCTTTTAATTTCTAAATTGAGAATAGCATTATTTTATCTATTATTTGGATATGTCAAGTCTGTGATTACTGGAGTAGGTTATTAAAAAATTCCAATTGAAGCTTTTGTTATGGAAACAATGTATGTATTATGAAAATTACCTATAAATGGTTTTTAAAATAAAAAAAATTGAAAATAGCTATATATTTGAACTATATTAAGCACACAATAATATTTTTTTATTAGAATAAAATTAAGATTCAAATGTAAAATTAAAGTATATTTGCAGGTATGAACATCAAGAAATTGCATCAAATTGTGGTACCATGTTGCGGGAATGTGCTAGATATGAGGCTTTAGCAAAAATAATGTTATATTCAGATGATTTTTACAATTTTTTCCGTTATGTAGAAGTTTCTACTTTTGATATTGCCTCAGATGCCTTTTCTACTTTTAAGGTTTGCTTTCGACTTTAATATTACATCAATCATTATTAATATCCAGTCAAAAATTGTATAACATGTATATACTTAGGACTATTAGCTTGACCTTAAACATGACACATGTTTAACACAATATACACAATTGAAAAATTTGTAATAAACTATCTAATAACATTAATCTCATTAATAAAATTAGGTTAATTTGAAAATGTTTTCAAGGTAGAATTAGCAAGGAATATACAATGCTTTTGTTTGCATATACATATTGAATTCAGTAATTGTTTTTTTTATTAGCTTAGGAAATCAGAGATAATATTACACAAACAATGTCAGCAAGTAATATGCTTGCCTAATATCCATATTTTTTGTTCCCAGGAGCTATTAACAAGACACAAAATAGTTTGTGCTGAGTTTTTAGAAGCAAACTATGATAAGGTGTTTAGTCATTACCAACGGTTACTAAATTCGGAAAATTATGTCACTCGACGGCAAAGTCTGAAGCTGCTCGGAGAGCTGTTGTTAGATCGGCACAACTTCTCCATAATGACCCGATACATAACCAATCCTGACAACCTCAAGCTTATGATGAATATGTTGAAAGAGAAGTCACGTAATATTCAGTTTGAAGCTTTCCATGTTTTTAAGGTATATTCTAAAATATTGTTGGCTAGTCATTCAAAATGCAAAATATCATTGTTTGAACAGATTTATGAACAACAACACAGTACATTATGTGATGTATAAAACTATTAGCTATTTTTATTATTGATTACATGAAAGTGTGAAAGGACCTTCATACTTAATCGCTTTATCCAACCCGTTGACACTTATGGGAGGTCTGTCCCATTTACTTGTTGTGTTGAACAGATGACAAAAATCGCTGTTCTGGCGATATACTCAAGTCATACTGATGTTTAAAATGCCAGTAACTCTTTGTAACGAAAGTTGCCCAATTGACATTGGTTGTGTGAGCAGTACTTAAGTAGCAAATATTGTCGTAATGGTATTTGCATAATTTATCAGTTTGTTACATACTGACAAACTGACTGTCGGCTAGCAATCTTGACATTCGAATGGCTGATCATCATCTAATCCGTGTAATAAGTGATACATTATGTTAGCAATTATCTAGCAATAGTAGCAGATAGCAATGTCCGGTCATCACCTTGATGTCTAATAACAGTCGCTACTCGCTGCCATGGTGCACACCAAAGATTACTTATGTACCTTACATACAATACCAAATGGCATTTGTGCAATGTAAAATAACAATATTCAATTATCTGTTGCCGTGTACATATTCGGTTATATTCGTAAACTAATATTTGCGGATCGCGTTACTTATAAATTAATCGCGAAATATTACGATGGACTTTGGTAAAAATAATAAATGCATCATTATCAATATACATATATTGTGAGAGTAGCTGCTACGATAAGATTCAATAGTATTGTATGTATATAGTTACCTACCGTTACAGTCATCGTACGATATACATGACTGCCCGTGTGCCAATATGGTATCATTTTTGTACAAATAATGTGGTTAATTTGCGAGTAGGTGTACCTGTGTTGGAATTAATTGTATATCAGAATCGCGGTCCGAACGTTTACTTCGCATCGCACTGCAGCTTGTGTATTTATTTCTCTATATTTACTAATTTTAAGGAAGGAGGTAAAAGGTTTATAAATACGTATGTATGTTTTCATGCATGTGGTGAGTATTTTATGGAATTGGAGAACGAATTCCGAAAATCCCTTCACTGACAAATAGCTACATTATTGCCGAAATGGTAATGTCCATTTAAGTACAGGAAAAAAATGACTGATACAAACATAATGCTAAACATTGATTTTTAGTAAGTAATGATTTTTATGCTGAGCTTGAAAGTTAATGTTACATCCAAACATTTTTTGGGTATCAAAAATAAATCCATACAATGCGTGGGCACGGTGGCGCGCTGTTAAATCCGGTATGTAGGTCAAGTTGCGGAAAGTAATAGTGTTTATTTTCTTTGCACGGGGTTGACTGTTCAATCGATTTAGCCGAAATTTGGCGCAGAGATAGCTAATGACCTGCGTTTTAATTAGGTTTACGCGCGAAGTCTTTGATATAAGCTAGTCACGATACATGATTATTTTAAGATTATAACTAGTTTGTTTTCAGTTTTATTATTACCAGATAACGGGAAAATGAAGTTTTCTACCAATCGGTACTTGTTTTAAAAAATGAATTCACTTATATTACAGGTATTTGTAGCGAACCCGAATAAACCAAAACCAATTTTGGACATACTCATAAGGAATCAAGACAAATTGGTAGATTTTCTTACGAAGTTTCATACGGACCGTTCCGAAGACGAGCAGTTCAACGACGAGAAGGCTTACCTTATAAAGCAAATCAAAGAACTCAAACCCTCAGAACACTAACGTTTATTGCATTTTAATAAATCGCCACTTCCTCCACAGAAAGAAGTTAGGTATAGATGCTATTATATTTAAAGCGCTTCTAAGTCACGGGGGTGTTGTGCACTAGGCTCCGTAATAAACGTTGGAATTCTAATGGATATAATATTCGGTCTGTGATGAGTCAGGAAAGAAAGTATATTTGTGCTACGAGCAAATTAACATTTTTAATAAAGATTTGTAGGATTAGTTATGTTATGGTTTCACTTATATATGTATTTTGTAAGTTGTCGAAACATTTTAGTTCTTATGACATGTTTAGTGACAGTTCCTAAGTCACAATGGGAAGCATATATCACACTAGTTTGTGTTGTATTTTACTTTGTACTGAAAAGATAATTATAAAGGCAAATATCTCAGATCTACAGTATAAGATTCGTAAATATTGCCATATTGTGGAAATATTATCTGCTTTTTATTGTTTTTTTTTTATATTCTTCACTAGGTTCGTTTCGTATTAATACATACGTTGTTAACCACGAGGGCATGTTCCTACTGCCGGTTTGGTGTTTATTACATAATGTTTTACTGTTGATTACGTAACTTTTCCTCTAAAACATAAGATTCATTTAATTTGCTGAATTGCTTGGTAGAATTCCATGTGTTTTACTGTGTAATTGTTTGACAAACGTTTTGTTACATCAATCCCGTTGATCATAAATATTCTTCAGGCACTTTTAAAATTGTAATGATTTTATTTTTGTCGATATCATTTACGCAATTAATTACATTTTTATGAAAACTGAATAAAATAAGCTATTTATATGATTATTTTATTTTATTACATCGTAGGTTAAGAATAGTATAGATATTAGCAATCACTAGGCAGGGTCTTAAAAGGAGTTTTAAATAAATAAAAAACTGAATTCTAGTATCACATTTATTAAACACAAGCATCTATGTAACTCACTGTACATTTTCTTATTCCCTAATCTGTACATTTGTTGACGAAAGTTAATTTGTCGGTAGTACCGGAATAATCCAGAGGCCGTAAAATTACAAAAAGTATTTATTTACAAATTAAGACAATGAACTACATTTACGTGAGATTAAAAATTGTTATATTTTTTGGTAAAGAGAAACAGGAATTTCACTCGAACACGTGCTGGCACGAACAGGAAAACTATTGTTTATTGGTTTTAACTAAATTATTAAGTGAATTAATTGGTTGTGCGTTAAAATTAAGTACTGCGTTTTGCGGGAAGTCGAAAACCAAAGGTCGTTCTAATGAGAAAACAGTATGATTTAGTTATTAAAATTTAACAACATTGCTGCTGATGAACGCTCGAATATTTCACAAATATAGTAAAATATTGTCGGGTGAAACTCCACTACATATTTCTATTATAATAATAATTATTATTATATGTATTTACATATCATTTTTATTCCATAATTAAATATGTGATTGGCTTTAATGCGAATATAGTTTTAATTTTTCATTCTTAATTTTTTTTATAGTCCGTGAAATAAAATACTACGAACGGCTTTAAACTGCGAACTGATATAATAAGAAGGAAGACTAAAGGCAAGTGAACCCACTGAAGCCTCGGTGGTCACAGTATTACACCCATGATGTCAAGGAAAATAAAACAAGCTCTAAATACGTGCGTTACAATGTTTCTAAGAGACATTTATATTTGAATGTATATTTATATTTGAATGTATATAATAGATGTATGAAAGCTTAATTTTAATATAATATTATTAAGGAAATTACATCTAGAGAACAAGGATACAAATTCAGAAATTTATTTATATTAATAAATCATTAATTTGGAAGACCGAATATAAACAGAGGAATAAGTAGCAGTCATGTTATATATATCACTACGGTTAGAAATCTTTATAAGTTCTGTAGGGACAGTACTTAAAAGGTGCATGCAAATTAAAATGGTAAGCTACACATTGCTCATTTAAAATGAAATAAACGTGAAAATACCAGAACTATGCTGAATATGACCAGGAACTGCTCTGCTGCTGCTATCCTTAGCTACGTTGAATAGTTTCTATTCTTGTGCACGTAGACTTTTTGGGACTTTTTGCAAGATTACTCGTTTTACCCCACACTGCTGGTCAAGTACTAAGCAATAGGTTTTTATTTTTGAACGATCCCTTTAGTAGGCTACAGTAATTTGATATAAAAACTTCCTTAAAATATTCAAATTTACACCCCTTCAAAAATAATTAAGTATTAAGCAAATCTACGAATTCTTCACTCGACGTCACCATTTATTCTAAATTGACTACATGATTATTTGTTATATAAATAAAATTAAAAATATGTATACAAATTTATAATAAATTATAAGCCCTGGATTGAAGAAAACAATCATTTTGGCGTAATATTTTTTTTTCGACTAAATAACTATAATTTCTTCATGTGACATAGTGTTAGTCAGTAAACACCTTAAATACATCTCATTCGATTTGACGATTACGGTTATCGATAAATAATAATATCCTTACATCATGGAAGAACAATAATTAAATAAATACAAATGATATGAGCATAGGATGTCGCTGATCTACATTTGGGAGCAACATTTTCCTTTATTTATTATATTAACATTACTGAAGAAGCGAATTATCGTACAATAATTTTACTCCATTCCTCTTTGGGTCAATCAGCTTTATTTCGACAAACCTAGTCTCAAACTTTAAAAACAGTCCTCTTCAATATTGGGGAAATCCTATAGTAGACATTTAACATTTGGTATGCAAGTATATTTTAGGACACGCATGGACATAAAGAAACTGAAAACTGCAAATTTTGTACTCAGAACGCCCTGAAACAGGGGCGGTACACAGGTAATACAGCGCGATCTAAGAAACACTTATGCAAAATAAGGGTCAAGTTCCTATCGAAAAATCTCAGCTTGAAGTACTGAGATCTAAATTTGAATAAGTCTTGTCCACACAAATTTCTTGTCTCTAGGATATATAACTGAGAGCCTTTCTTCAACACATAACAGTAATACTTTGCTCGTAGATTGTCAAATATAGCCAAACTTTCAAGGTGATTCAATAACATAGTACTACTATTTTCATCTCGTTTCATCTCTAGTCTAATATTGTATGAAGATGTCCTAAGTCTCCTTGAGGAATTCACCCACTGTAGATTAATTTAAAGCAACCATTTTAATAGCACATCAATAAATGACAGGAATATTTATTCTTTTCATAACTAGAACATTAATTATATCAATACTTCATAATAAACTATAATACTACACTATCCAATGTTTGAGTCTTCAGCTCCTTCTCGTTTAGATTTCAATGATAAAAAATGGGCTTAGAATTTATACAACGGTACTTTTTAAAGCGAAAAATGAAAATTGGATAAATCTTTTCTATTCAACAGTTACTATATACATCACAATGAATTGTGTTCCGAAGTAATCCCGGTGTGCCTAACACAAGCTGATCGACCTCTTTCACAATAATCATATACAAACCCGAGCGGTACATCTTTGCCTAAGTGAATCTGTTGGCAATGTGACAACACTACATACTAATGAAATAAATTAGAAACTAACGGCGATAACACTGATTACATATTTAGGTGATGAGTGAGCGCTGAAACAATATAAAACAATTGTTTAGATTCATTTAAATATAAATGGGTATGAGACCTTAATATTTAGACGACATTCTATAGACTAAACAATATGTACGTAAGATACTAAATGCTAAATAGTTTTTGTCGACTGCCTATCCACTGCAGTGATGCGATAAATAACGCATTACAACCATTATTCGAATATCATATCACCTACGGACCTAGTTATTAAAAACAAATTTACTGTTAAAATAAGGAGATCAGTAATATTGAACAATTAATTTAGAAAACGACATAACACCATAACAAATTTACAGCCAATAAATTTTTATACCAGTGTGTACTATCACATAAGCAAGTAGCATTTCCTTAAGTATGTACAGATTAGGATTCTCTCACTAATACAAAAAGTAAACTGCCTCGAAATTGTCATAAATGTAACATTGTCCGTTCTTTGTTAAACCATTATATCCGACCATAGTCCTCGTTGCAGCAAGCTTCTTTATATAACTCGACAGAATTTACCTTCAGTGTAAGCTCCTCATAATCATGTTCAAAACTATACTGTACTATAAGTATTCAATTACATAACCATTAGAAACTGTCCCAAATTAATAAATTATTTAGTCAACCATTTTAAACACTAAAAACTAATTTTTTTTGCAAACATTTTTATATATCCGTATCATGTCGTCCATTTTGCAACTATTTTCTTGTGTGCCATTTGACCACTATGACACTTAACTCATAATGACCAGTTGTCCAGTGTTGTTTGCGTACACGAAGCCCTGGCCGGGCTGCGGTGCCCAGCGCACGCAATTGAGGCTTCTGAAACCATTTTCCCAGTTCTGCTCTAGTTCCTTCACGGGAGACAAACCCGTTCTGTTAGAGTTATCTGAAATATTATTATTTATCATTCAGACGTGCGGTTTGTTTAAATATTTGGTATTTCGGTCAAGAGCTAGGCCGAATGTTCAGTATTTAGTTTCCGTAAAATCATTATTCATGGCAAAAATATATCAACTGGCCCTGGGACCTTAATAATAGAAAAACATGTTCACAATGATTCATCGAAGTGAGTGCTATCACATTTTTGTCGTGCATCTCACATCGACCTCACATAAAATATCAGTAAGGAAATGTAAGTAGTGATAACAAACAAAGGCTAGAATGCGGAGGGGTCACCTGCGGTGTCGAGGCGGTAGAGCAGAGCGAACACATGGCGCGTGTGCGGCGCGTGCGGCGCCGAGCTGAAGCGGCGGCTGCCCAGCCCCACCGCCAGGTGGCGCGCCGTGGGAGACAGCGCCACCGACACCGCGCTCTGCTCCAGCGCCGCCGTGTACAGGCACTGCCCCAGCCGCGACCACTCCAGCGAATACACGCCTGGAATCCGTGCATTTCATCATTAAATTTAGTTACACTGGGGATGCGAATGTAATAATGAGCAATTACGAATGAAACCTATTAAAGTCCCGTTGCCGAGCGAAGCTTCCCTGGCGCTGGGGCCTTCCAGACCAAACTTCACTACGTCGCTCTCATATTGAATGTATCTTACAGCATTTTGAATACAAATTTATTTAATTTATTTTGTATTTTGTTTTTGAAGCGGAGGAGAATATTTGCCAACCCATTACAGATTATACTTATATTAATTAATTTAAGTTCCGACTTACCAAACCAATGGTTGTTTGTTCTTAATCGCGGCACCGGGTGTACGGCTACTAAAATTCTTCCGTCTTTTGATATGTCGATGCTGGCATCATTGTGGATTCTGCACTTTGAGACTACAATGTTCTTCGTGCCTAATAACAGTTGGACAAATACTTAAAATACGAGAGTTTATAATTATCCACTTCAATGAAGTTCAAATTGTAGCTTGACCTCTCAAACAGTTATTTAAAAATTTTTGCTTAATATTCGTAGTGATCCAGACAGCCCATGTATTAAAATTTGGTGAGATGAACTTAATAAATATTAAGTGGCTGCCTAACAATGGAAAACAGAGATTATGTGTAAAAATGGAACATTCGATAGTTTAATTCGATATCGACCTAGAACTTTAGTTTTTACCTGGACATGTCTATAGTACAGTGTCGTCTGGATCATGACATCAGATTCATAGTGGGTCCGATTAGGTTCTTATCTAATAATAATAATCGGCAATTTTCAGGTTTCGCTAAAGGCACAGATATTGGAAATGAACTCCATCACGAGCTACGCATTTTTCAAATTCCAAGTCGTGGCCAACCTGAACTTGTAATTCGTGTAAAGAAATCTACCTCAATATGAACGCACTATTAGCAATGTCGGGAGTGGCACCCTTAGTGAAATCCCAGGCTTGTACGCGGTGAGCGGGCGCGGGGAACGCTTCGGAGATGATGCCCGAATCCAGCAAATTAGCAATACTGTTCAACCGGCGCTGGCCGGCACTGATCGCTCCGCCCTCCCCGCTGGCTCCCGGCCCGTTGGCGTTAGCGACACCGCCGTACGGTGCGGGATAATTTAGGCTGGAGAATTCATTCTCGCCATTCTGGTCTTCATCCACCACCATTGCATTCTGTAGTGGAATTTGAAATATAATTTTCAAACGGTCTTAAATTTCGCAAGAAAAAATTAGTACCAATGAAAATAACGTAACATCACACCTGTAATCCCCTAAGGGGTAGGCAGAGGAGTGCAATACACCCCCACATTTCACCAGTTACGTTTAAGTCCCACAATGGAATAGGTGGTGAGCCTATTGCCGTGCACCGGACACAC
>DWDX01005113.1:0-10860 GCA_018245675.1 Agara michaeli | reverse complement strand
TTGTTCTGCCATATAAATGATTCATACATATATTTTTTGGTATCTTGAACCGTTTTCGCAGCGCACGCAACGGAAGCTCTCAAGGATGATTAATTTTCCCCGTTTTTTTCACCTTTTCCATTATTTCTTTGCTCCTAATTGTTGCAGCGTGATGTTATATAGCCTAAAGCCTTCTTCGATAAATAGTCTATTCAACACAAAAATAATTTTTCAAATTGAACCAGTAGTTCCCGAGATTAGTGCGTTCAAACAAACAAACAAACAAACTCTTCAGCTTTATAATATTAGTATAGATTTGATGCAATGTTTCAGTGTGTGTTACATTGTATCATGTAAGAAAAGATACAAAACGAATGAATAAATAAAAGATAAAAACAGTTTTGTTCATGTACAATACATTTTATGAGTCTAAAAATTTTATGGATCTCTAAAGGTTTTAAGGGTGCAATCAGAAATCACTGTTGTGTGTGCCCAGCTTTTTTTAAATTGACAGGTTCATTGTAAGTATGTTACACACTTTACAATTCCTTGATAATTACTTTGTGTATATTGCAATGAAGAGGTATTTATTATATTTCATTTTTACATGAAAAGAGTTTACATGTTGGATGGAATGTTGTGTTAGTTATTTCAGTTACACTGGAGGAATATACTCCAGGTGTTTCCCAGTTGTTCGGGATGGTGAAACGGTTGCAGCTAAAATTGAAGATAGAAAATTCTGAGTGAAACAGAAACAATAATGGCTTTCTTTTAAAGAAAAAAAAAAACAAACCACATTTGGAGTTACTACATTTATAAGAAGCAAAACTTGTGTGTCACATCACAGAATACATATATTTACTCGTCTTTTGACCGCCTTATTTGGCCAAGGTCTTTTATAGGTCAGAATGTGTAATTAAAAACCAGTTCATTGTCTACTACGAATTACTAATGAAGAGTTGCACCTGCCACATCTTTTGCAAGGCTGTATGTTTATTGTCAAAAGTAAAAAAAAAATGATATTTAGTATAATTTCCTTTTTTTTAATATATACTAGCTTTTGCCCACGACTTCGTCCCGCGCATGTATTATTATACAGATGTTATTATACATATAAACCTTCCTCTCGAATCACTCTATCCATTAAAAAAACCGCATCAAAATCCATTGTGTAGTTTTAAAGATCTAAGCGTACATAGGGACACAGGGACAGCGGAAAGCGACTTTGTTTTATACTATGTAGTGATAATTCAGCCCAGTAAACAGGCAGACGGGCCACCTGATGGTAAGGGGTCACCGTCGCCTATGGACACTTGCAACATCCGATAGCTCTTCTTGTGCCCTTCTTGAAGAGCTCCATATCATAGCGCCCCGGGACAACCTCAAAAGGAAGTTCATTCATAATTTACATAACTGATATGTAATATAGAATTCCATTTTATTTCTATCCGTTAAGTGTCTGATGTCAAAACATGGTCAATACGAGTTTTGACCTCAAATCTTTGTACTGAGGAAGGTCATAAAATGACCTCAATAGACATGGTGTCATAGTTTTTACGGTTATGACATCATTAAGTACACAAACACTACACATATATCACAATGGACCTTGGTGTTTTTGATGGTGAGGTTATTAACCAAGTACTTTACAAGAAAACATACTAACCAAACATTAGTTGAATTTCTTTCAAGGAATATTTACATGAGCCATGATTATTTTAGAGCATTCTTTGAAATACATATACAACTCGTTAAATAAACGTGTCACCAATAAATTGTTTTTAGCAATATCTATTCTGTTTCAGCAGATAAAGATTATTCTTATCAGCACAGATTGATACCAACATAAAAAGGCAAGTTTTCGTCGTTAGATATTAGCAAAATAAAATCAAGTAACACCAAATCAAGATACATGATGTTCAATACATAATCAATTAATACATAAGTACATACATAACTATGTGACTGGATTGACGGTTGTAATGAAAATTAAAAAACATTCCGCCTCCCATTCCAGAGGGGCTGGGTTCAAATCCTGGCACACTGACTTGTAATAACTTGAAATTTAAATATCACTTTGTATAACAGTAAAGGAAGACATAGCGAGGAAACCTACGAAACTTAGAGACGTTAGAAAATATATACTTAATATTTTCTGAAGTGTGTGAGGTCTAAGTCTGCATTTGGCCAGCGCGATAGACTATAGCCTAAATCCCTTTCGCTATGAGAGGAGACCCGGTCCACCAGTGGGCCAATAAAAAGGGTGAAAGAAAAACAAAAAACCCTGCAGGAATTAAAAGACACTGTACAGTTGTGCATGCGATCAGTGCTAACCTGTATTACCGATACTACAAATGTTATTGAAAGTAGGGAAGAAAGAAAATGTACTTGTTCTCTTTCTCTCTCTGTTCCTACTTTCTCCATTTACATTTCCACAAAGCCAATAAGCCTCAACTATCCTAACTTATGATTTTGATATCAATATGTAACACTATGTACTTGGGTAGGAGTTTTGTTTTTGTCTAAGCAATGTAATGATAATTTAATGAGTATTTTCCCAAGTAGCCATAATTAATTTAAACATATAGATATGATCTCTATTAGCTTGTGTGGTTGATCTAAGCATATATATCATCTCTATGATCTCACATCCCCATTTTTAAATGAAATCAGTCTTAAATTTATGGGTTGAACTGAAATCAAACACGGCATTTAACAAATGCATGTTATGTTTAAATTAATATCTCAATTCTAGACCCATATTTTTAGTCTTTACTTGATAGACAAAACATGTAAAAACATTATAATGGTTTATAACAATTTAGGTAAAAGCCTACTTGAACATGTGAGTAGCATAACACCAACCCCTACAGTAAATTTGGTACCGTTTTTAATAATACCGAAAAATTTAAAGTTCAGTACTTTTTATCTGTTATCATATTCGCTGCTCTTACAAGAACAATGACAGACTTAACAATATGAACATTAAAGATAGTATTGATCAATTTCTTTATTTTATTATGGAGAAAACTTTTAAAAAAGCAGCAAACTCACTTTACTGGAGTGCTTCGTTTTATTGGTGTTTTCCTTCCGGATTTGTGATGCACGTGATCATCTTCGAAGCAGCTCTCGCGGTCGCAGCTGGATCTCAAGAAAGGCGTATTCGACCGGGACCGCGACCGAAGCCCGCTGACTGTCGGGTTCTCCATGTTACCACTTGCAAGATATCTGCACTTTCCTTAGTTTTTACACTTTCCTGCACGCATCCTCTATAACCACACTTTTCACTGACCCTGACCCATATTTTTTAGGTAGGACAAACAAATTATTGCACAAGAGAATCTATTTCTGTGGCTTCGTGTAATGCCGCCAAAACGCAATCTTAAACACACCCAATGTTAACATGTATCCAAACGTACGCTCTTAAAAATCACTTCATGTGAGCGTATATGATGTGAAATAAAAACCACTGTACATTTTAATATGTTGGAATTGCATTTCATTGAAGATAAATGAAATTCTTAAATTTCGTAACTCGCCTATCGCTAAACATAAACTGTGATGACGTCACTATCAAAAAGACGTTACCATCAGAGGCGGTGTTGCCAGCATGATACATGACAGATACTATTTAAATTGAAAAAAGATGTTACAGAAAAAAGAAGCAAAAAGGCATTGTGTATTATGAACCAATGAATGACCTAGATACCAAATCGCCCAATCAGCAATCAACAAAATAGATAACATAAATTAACCGATACACATCAATCGTTTGTGATGATAAATAACAATTAACGATTATTTTATGTAATAGTGGAGTTGCGGAAATTTTTAATTTGATATATTCGTGTGAGTCGTTTTATGGTACGTGATATTTCATGTGATAGTATTATCATTACAATGGTGGATATGTGGTGTTCATTGGGAAGTCGCGCTAAGATCCACATATATGTATTATTTTAACTAACACAGACATTCCAATTTATTGATATCGTCAGGAATTCTGTATTAAAAATAACTTGATATTAATGTATAAATAAATGGGTTAGATAATTTGACAGTGGAAATTTAAATTAAAAACATCGAAATGAGCTCCATTGTTTTATTTTGTATTATACACAAATCTTTAAGATATCATATTTGTTTTTTTTTTTATATTAAGGCGGGAGTCCAGTGCCTTAAGCGCACTTTTCGCGGCAGCATGTTCTGATATTGCAAGACTAGCCTGTAGGCACCGTCTTGATAATGCCATATCACCTGTTGACTAAAAATAAAAAAAATCAGGTAAAAACAAAACAAACACTTCAGCTCAAAATTGATGGTCAACATACCAAGGCTACATGGGCAAGATTAAACCAGATGTCAGACCGTGATTCTGGATTGGTCGCTAAGTAAAGAGCTTGTTTGAAACACGATAAAATTAAATCCCATTGGTTACAGTACAGGCAACAAAGTCCAAGGTTGTTATAAATTTCAGCACTGGCTGGGCTGGTTGCTAATAGTTTCCTGAAAAAAAGTTTAACTCCTGTCACAGATAACTCCAAAGAAATGTTATTTAGTTTTCCATTTGAATTTAGAATAGATATGTATTTTAGAGAAACGAATAATTAATATGATGGAATAATTCACTATATAAATACAACAATTTTTTAATCCACAATAGTCAAATGTTTGGCTATCATCTCGCCTAGTAAGTTAATACGAAGCTTTAGCACGTTTGTTCAGCAAATACCTATTTATTCTTTCTTTGATAAGTCCGACATTGTACTTTTAGGGGAACGATGACGCAAGCCGACTATATTGGTAAAAATATTGTGAGATAATGTACCTATAGAAATTGCTAAAGCGACTTTTCCACTTACCTATAATATCTAAGGGCAATTTCAGGTTGATCATTGTAAAAATTATACATTGCAATATTTGCGATTGCTTCCATATTAGACGGATCTTCTAGAGCAACAACTCTGTAATATTTTACGGCGACTGCTAAATTTCCCATTTGTTCATGAATTCTCGCTTGTTCTAGCAGTAATGAAGTGTTTTCATGAAACGTCGTAAGGGCCTGTCTACACACTTCAAGCGCTGACAGCGGTTGGTTAAGGCCAACATACATCGCAATCAGTCGTAAATATATGGAGATGTGTTTATTTTGATTGAGCGCGTGCCGTAAGCGTTCCTCTGTGTTTCTGTACATTCCCAGAGCGTAATAGCAGCGAGCCAACGAGTAGTTCCACCACCAGTCTGTTGTGTTATCCGCTTTCTGCGCTTGAAACACCACTTCCATAGCCTAGCAAAAGAAGTACAAATTAATGCGTATGTCAATCTATTTTAGTTATACAGTAACGATTTCGTTTTTAATCTTCTCTTACCTTTCGAACGTTCCCTTCGCAATAGAATACGTATTCGAATAAGGTTTTGGCAGCTGCTATAAATGATTTTTCTTCTTTGCTCAAGAATCTGAGCGTTATAGGCGCATTGATGGCAAACTTGGTCCCTCCAGCGAGCGCCGTCGCCGCGCGAGACGCTCTCGACGCCGTATGCAACGCAGTGCGGGCACGGGCGGTGCTTAGACCGGACCGCGTTTTCAATGTTGCAGTGGCCCTTCCCTTATGAAATGACAAAAAATATACCAAAGCCTTAACAGATCGATGTCATCAAATTGACATCGAACGAGATAGGTCGGCTGATCAACTAAAGTAGATCGATTAAGTAATTGATTAATTATCATTCGTCTGCCGGTGGATGCTGGATCGATCTAATAGAGCGATGTAGTGGCAGGTACTGATGGCCACGAGTAAACCATTCTGTCATCGATGGAGGGTCGACCGATGCTCATTCGCAAAAATCGAGCAATCCAGAGAAACCTCTGGATTAATCCTAAATCAATGGGTTTAGTGTATCACACCAAAGAAAAACTACAAAATCCTTATACGTATAAGGGAAAACAAATTCAAACCTGATTATATATATGCCAATGGTCTACGAATGTTTATTTTACAAAACTTAGGGAAAAGGTGTAACCTTCGTTATTTAATATACCCCAGGAATAAGACATTAAATCGAGGATTAGGTACAAAATACGAAGCTATTAAAAAAAATCTTACGTTGAGCTGTGAATGCTGAGCAGTTTGAACCTCCCTTTGAAAGGAAGTACCGATTCGTGGCGTCCTGGCTACTCCAGTAGGAGCCAGTTCATCCTGTTGAGGAAAGTATTCCACTTCCTCGTACCCATTCCCCGCGACCTTCGCCTGCACGGTCATTGCTCGCATCCGAACGAATTCAATCATACGGTCACTCCTGTCTTGTAATGCCATATCACACAATTTAATGCATTCATCGTACTGTCTTGATCTATAAAGATTTAGTATTCTGTAATCTAGCTCCATCATCGTTACAAATGATACAACCCTCACGTTATGTTGACTGCCTTAGTTGCCAGGCAACGTAATAATCTATGTCTAGGCGCACGGCTGCACCAGACCATACGGGAGACGTTTCAACGTATTTTACCCACTGTCATAACTTAACAACTGCTTCGTTGAATCTTTGAGATATACTCTTGAACTGCTGGGCGAGGAGATGGGGCATATACGATATCTACCCACAACAAATTCTCGACGTAACCATCCAGTGTATGTTCGGAGACGCACTGGATGGAGCTAGGAAGACGTCCAGTAAGCATACAACCTTATCCTTAATGTTTTAGTGTAGGTGCTTGTAGATGTATCTGAAAAAGTATAAACTTTTCCTCATAACAACATTACAAGTATATAATTTCTCAATTAAAGCGTTGAATTAATTCCGGGCTGTTTGTTTTCATCCACCCCATAAAAGCTTGGACGTTAACAGTCAACACTTTACACAATTTAATGAAGTGAAAATTAATGAGCACGATGTTTTTATGTATACGGACATCAGATGCTTGCAACATTTAAAAAAAAAAACTTTTTGTAGAACAGAGTAATATTTCCTATCAACATAAATGTTATATTAATTTGCTGTGCCGTGCGAATCTTCGCACAATATCATAAAATGAAAAACAGAATCGTAAATGTATTTTTCGAAGTTTCTTATTTTACGAAACATTTTCAAATCAATATTGCTAAGCACTTCTGACAGTATATTGAAATGAATAAAATATTTAATTTTACTTATCTTAAGTTACTTTCCGTTTAACGATGATGTATATCAAGTTATGATATTCATTTATAGTAGAGAAATGAAAATTTAAATTAGAAATAGGTTGACGATTTCTGAAAGGTAAAGTAAGAGAAAGGGTATATAAAGTAACTTTTTCGCGAGTCTTCCTCATTCACAAACTGGAACAACAATAAAAATGTTCCTGAAAAGTTTCATACTATTGATATCCCTAAGTCATGTGCTGGCCGCAGAAAGTTGGCGGAAACCCGGCTGCCACAGAATCGGTTCGATTGACTTTTAGTTAAATATGTAGTTTCCCATATCAGCCTTATTCATGGCATAAGTAATTAAAGGCAAAGACATCAAACTTAGAACAAAAATTATTGACGAATAGACTGATAGAGTGTAGAACCATTGAAAATAACTCTATGCAATTGCTTTACATTGCAAAAATGAATCGAACAGTTGCGTTTGTGAACAGGGGGACACGCAAATAAACATTTACAAGGTTTAAATAATAATGAGACTATAATTTTTTTTCCAGGTCATACCAGAAACATAAGCATACCTGATTGCTTGGAATTTAAGATTACTACCAACGCATGCAGAGGGTACTGTGAGTCATGGTCGCTGCCAAGCATCATGTTGGGTTTTAAGCGTCACCCCGTCACCTCCCTTGGGCAATGTTGTAATATCATGGAATCAGAAGATGTAAGTTTTTTATTAAAGAAGTAGACCCATGTTTGTATGGTATAGTAGGTATTATCGGACGGTGTTGAATGTAGTATATAATGAAAAGCAAATTACAAAGGTACCTATATATATTTTTCATTCAAACATTCAATCTTTTCAGGTTCCTGTGAAGGTGTTGTGTCTAGATGGTGAAAGAAATTTAATATTTAAATCTGCGGTCTCTTGCGCCTGCTACCATTGTCAAAAAGAGTGAAAAATCTTAACTTTTTTTAGATACTATGTATGACGTTCACTATTCAAGTATTATAAGTACTGAGAAATAAAAAAGCTTTAAAATAAAGTGAATGAATATAAGGCATTATAAGATGTAATGTTAATTTTAAGAGTAACTTGCAAAATGTCGTATAATACCTCACATACATTGGATAACATTATTATAAATCTAATTAAACATATCATTCATTGAAATGCATTGTTGTTTATTTTTTCTATTCCTCTGTACTAGGTCTAAACTCGTCAGACGTAACTCATATTTGATTTCAATGATTTATTTGATTACTGACAGTTGTTTATGTAGTCACTAAAATAATTAGATTATAAACGAACATTATTAGATCTCATATGAGAATAATCTGACTCTCGCAAAACATTCTCCAGTATTTTTAATGTTGTCGATAAGTCAAACAACTGACAACTGTAATAATTACGACACCGTGACATTTGACATTCAGTTGGGATTCTGTATTTCCGCGCCTTTTCAGATTATCGTTAATGTTAGCATATATACTGTTTATTTGATATATTAGAAGGATGTCTAAGTCCCAAAATTCTCTCTGAGTCAGCACGTTATTTATAACTGTGATATAAGCATTGACATTTAATTGAAATTTATTATCAATCCTATTAAGTAGTTAATACAAGTAGCTAGTGCGATACATAATACTTGTATAATTTAAAATGTAGACACGAAGTACTCACGTTAATGTATATTTGTGAATCTACTCGAATTAATTTAATTTATATTTGTTATTTTGTCTAATTATCATGGATACCGATGATTTATTTTCAAAACTCAGAAGATATGGAAAAAGTGGAACAAATTTGCAGTTTTGTTCAGACAATATAGAAAGCGTAAGTATTTTACCGTGCGTTATAGCAAAATGCGTAGTTAAGTAATTGTCACTATTTATCTCACTAAGATTCTAATTTATATTAGACCTATTATTAGGTGGACCGCAAGTCTGCTGCTGTTTTTTTATCATAGGAAAGACACATTATGTTATTCAGATCACTAAGATGTGTTTAACTATTATTCACGAGGGTTACAGGCATACAATATAATTTTTTGCTCTGATTTCTGTAGTTTTATAACTAACCATTTTACTAATAATAATAAAATTCAGACTAGATGGTACGATTCAAAAACTCAGTAGATTGTATGGCATTGATTACATTACAGATTATAAAATATTTGCCGGAACAAATTTTGAAAAGTTTCGATGACCTGAATAGCATATTCTGCATGCTATCGGACAGCCCCCAGGATTTGGAGTACAAAATAAAGGTAGGTAGAATACATTAAGATAACAATATCTTTATGCCTAAAAGCAGAAGTGCTTTTAGCTTAATAAATTGATACAATGAAACAAATTGTTAAATTAAACCATGATGTGTCTGTTGCAGCCCTTGTACAGGGTTCAGTCTATTCCAGAGCTATTTGGTTGCTAAGTATGACTAGATAGTTTGGCTCTTATTTTCAAACAGATATGTGACTATCAATCAAATTCAAAATATCAAAATATAAAGCAAAATATCTAGATATGTAAGAAATATCTTCATTAATATTCCACACAGGTGGTTGACAGAGTTCTAGAGACGCTAAGATGTAAATCGACGGAGACTATCCACTGTCTGGTATTGAAAAGCAGGGTGTGCCTTGAGCTGCCTCGTCTGCCCTCAAAGGCTGTTGTGAGGTGGTGCAATGAAAGCATTCAGTCCATTTTAAGAAACTCAGATGTTAACAAAGTGTAAGTATGGTTTTTCCATGAAGGTATTATTATTAAAATTTTTCTTTGGCTGGGTCGTGTCAAAATCCATATGTCAATTCGTCTACATTCATCACTCTCATTCTTCCCAGTTTTGGAGACTCTTGACTCCCCGTCAGCCAGTGTCTTACCGATTTGGTAGAGATAGGACAGTCTTGGTCGCTCACTGTGCCTAAATCCGTCAACACTCATATTGCATATACCATTACAGATGGTGTGATATTTTACCTGAATGTCTGAACATAGTGTCCTCGTTAGACCGCATTGAGCACAAAAGTACCTCCATGACCGGTAAACAATATAGAGAGCAGTGCGTGCAGGAGTTGCTCGGGGCCAAGTGGAAAGAGGATCAGTTATTGCAGCTTGCTGTAATGTTTAAGTAAGTGACATTTTCTTTACAATCAAATCTATATTATGCCTATAATAAAACTGTAGAATAGTTTAATTCTGATACATGAATGAATACGAAAAGAAATACCTTTAGGGGTCTTCACACAACTAACACAAGCCAAAGAAATTCATTTTGAAAGTTTTGTCTATTTGTCTGTTATATAGTTATTAGTCTTTGGCAACATATAGGCTATAATTTATTTTGTGATCCTCAAAATACAGCTCAGTCATTATTCCAGATTATTATTTACAGCACAAGCAGGGCATTTTGTTTGCTCTGTGTCTGCATGTAAAAAAAATATCTATACATAAGTATTATATGATATGTATATATGATATGTCCGGTTGTCGTCCAGGTACAGTTCTGTCCGGTTATCATAACACAGGTGTTTAATTGCCTAATTTGAAATTGTCCCCAGATAGTAGATATATCATATTATTTTCCTGCAATATGTAACTCAATGTCATATGTCGTTCACAATGTTGTTTACACTAAGACTTTAAACCTATTTAATATGTTTATATGTTTTAAACTGCTCGTTGGTCGGGCGGTTGCTAGCGCGACTGCCGATCGGGAGGTCCTGGGTTCAGATCCCGGGTTGGGTACTGTTGG
>DWDX01005112.1:0-10860 GCA_018245675.1 Agara michaeli | reverse complement strand
ATTAAGTTTTAAAGTATTATATGGGACAACAAACATCGTTCCGGGTGTTCGGCTGCTTTGGGGGGTGGGTTGGGGTGGGTTGTATTACATGTTCCTCTATAGTTCGTTTACGCAAGTGAACTGCATTCCACTGTCACGCCTTCCGTATGGCTGTAGAATCCCAAATTAGTAGTAAGTAATTTGTAGAATTTTCGATGTGCAATTGGCCAGCTGATATTTATCAGTTTGCTAATATAAATGGACCTTGTTTTGAAGAACCATTACATTAAATTATTTGAATTAAATCGCATTAAATGTTCAAGAAATAAACGTTATTTGTAGTTAGTTCATTCGTCTAATGATTTTTTTTGAAACATCGTTTATATATTCTAGTTCTAGCAGAACCAGCCAATTTTATATAACTCTACGATATTACGCACACCATTTGTTTTCGAAACGGTGAACAGGTTATCTTTATATGACCTTGTGTTAACTGCATTGTTCATGAAAAGGATTCTAAGATAAAAAAATGTTATTTTTTGATCACGTGTCATTAAAATACAAATTAGTAATATAGAGTAGGCAGAAAAATGTAATCCTTGGTAATCTTACTAGTTGAAAGTAAATCTGATCCGATACTGATTTTCAGATATAAATATTGTTGAGATACACACGAGTACAATAACATACACGGTATTTGGATAATGATGTCGTTATATATCTTTGATGTGTAATCGTATTGTAGGGAATATATAAATAATTTTATGTCACAAAATTTATTGTCGAACAAATATATTTGTAAGGATACCATCTTACATGTCATGTGGAAAAACTGAGTTACACTCACTGATTTGGTTAAAATTCAAAATTGGACAAAATAAGTAATAGATTTGGTAGCAACAACCGGTTGTAGTATTGTCCTTAGTGTTTTTAAAAAACCTGCTCATCGCGAACAACCTGCAAGTTAGACTTCATTAGCCAAAGCTAGCGAAATAGGGACAAATGCGGAAACAAAAGAAGACATTCCGGTACGAGACGTCACGACCGTCAATATTAAGAACGTAACACATAGAGATGCAATACTGCAACCCAGGATACTATGTAATCAACAACAAATAAAACTAATTAAAATGTATTGGTCGTTCAATGTATTGACCTCTGTAAATATTAATGTTCAGCTTACCATCAGCTCAAACTGGGACCTCGATCATGATTTGTTGCGCGCAAATCTATTGCTACTTTAGCGGTGCTTGATGTGAGATTGATGGGTGTTGATCGAACGATCAATCTGCCGTCGGTTTGATCCGATTGATAAAGCGATTAAAATGTTTAATAATCCATCAAAATAGAAGATCTTTCATTCATTAGTAAACCATCATTACACGATTTGATTTCGAACAATATGGATTGAATAGGTGGCCAATTGAGTGTGTCGCTTAATAAATATTTATCTATACTTTTCTCCTAATACTTTTTTATACTGATACCAGTTTACTATTATAAATTTTTTGTCTGTCTGTCTGTCTGTCTGTAACCATATCACGCGGAAACCGTTTGATCGGTTTCAACAAATCTTTTTAAACGTACGTCATTTATTGTTTTTATTTTAGTTGCGACCGACCGTTTGCTTTGAAATCGAACAATTTTCCGTTTTTCCTTGAATTTATTTTTTCCAATCAATTTTCGTGAAGCCATGATAATAAATGAAACTCAAGGTGATAAAGGAATAAAGCACAATGGGACTGTTATTATAAAAAATACAGATTTTCAAATCCAATGTCCAACCTCGAAAGGTTAATGCTTTACGGATGTAAACGGATTTTGTCCGTAAAGGCTTCAAACTCAAATTGAAACTTGGTCTCAAAGTCAGTTGCAAACTCAGTCTCCGACTTAATTGCAGACTCTATCTCGAACCGTTCAACCGTGATAAGGAAATCTACACGTCCCGTAATAGGTGTCGTTAAATAAACGTAACCCATCGTTTCTCTTAAGCCTTCGTAAATCTTGTTCTTTAAAACTCAACTTTCTAGTTAGGTTATATACGTATATGTGTTTTGAGATAAGACGATATTTATTATAAGAAAAAACATTTGCTTAAAGAAAAAAACTATGTAATTCATTTGTTTCAATTTATCTAAATATATATATATATAACTCAAAGGTGACTAACTGACTGACTAACATAGTGATCTATCAACGCACAGCCGAAACCACTGGCGGATCGGGCTGAAATTTGGCATGCAGGTAGATGTTATCACGTAGGCATCCGCTAAGAAAGGATTTTGATCAATTCTACCCCCAAGGGGATACTATAGGGGATGAAAGTTCTTAACGCGAGCGAAGCCGCGGGCAAAAGCTCGTAACTTATAAGGTTAACTACTGAATCATGATCAAGAAATATGTAATAAGACATTCGAAAATGTATGTCTTTATATCTAGAATAACTAAGAAAACATGACAATTCCAAATACAAATATTGTAATGATATTAAAATATTCTCATTTAAGTTATATAAAATGTTTAGGATCCAAATGACATGAAAGTCACATTGTAACATCACAAAAGTCGTACTCTTTGCTAATGCTCCTCAAAGACGTCAAACGAATTTCGACACGGCTCATATTCCAAAATTTCATTACTTAATCGCCCTCTCGTACAAGGCTGAATTACCCCAATTTCCGTCAACTTCACCCTTTTAAAAGTACTTTTGTGAATCGCGAAATTTCGTTAGACCTCTAAGGGCGGCTGTAAACGGACGACACAATGCTATGCACGACAGTGACCGATTTTATTATGTTCTCACACCTATTTCCGATGTAGATGACTGTCATTCTTTTAATTTGCTGGTTCATCATCATCATCAGCCCGTGTCTCTCCACTGCTGGAGATACGCAAGGCAGGCCACCATACACGGTCCTCAGCCCTCCGCGTCCAGCCTCTCCCAGCCATCGTTCGTTCATCGGTCCTACTTAACCAGTGGAAGACTTGTGCTAATCTTACACCTCCAATTACAGGCACTTCTAAGATTAATTGCGTATCAGGTTATTGTATTGTTCACATTGCAAGTGCGGGTTTCGGCGCCGTATGTTTTCAGCTTATGAAATTTTAGTATTTCTTTTATGTGATTGGAAAGACAAATCGCGGCTACATATTACACAATGTCCTCGCTCGCCGTCTGTAGGATCCCTAAGTCTCCGAGCTCAGTTTCTAAGTGACTTTGTGGATGTCATGATCACCCATCTATGAATATAATTGGCTCAACAAAGATGCTGGCCTTCTTGTTAGTTTAAGAGAAAAGTTTCGCCTTTGATGTTCATGCAGAGGTTGTTAACTTTTCATGACATTCCCCACCATACTTCGGTGGATATAGGGACGAAATTGGTTTGGATTGTCGCGCATCTGGCTTATGTAAGGCAAGTAGTGTTACATTTTCGGTATGAAATGTGAACATCGCATTGGTTTTGAAAGCGTGCGACTTCGTTAGAAGCGGCGGCGAAGTCTGTTGAAATAATTGAAGTTAAACGTTCCAGTTTGTACGTTTAAAGGGCATTTTAAATAATAATTGTTGGATACGTACGGAAGAAGTGAATTGCAGTAATTGAGTGTACACATGAAGGGACCATTTCAGTTGTCAAGATTAGCTATTCCTCTGTTACTATCCTCGAATAGCATGGATTCCGAGTAATGCTATAACAATAATAATAATAAAATATCTGGGGACAATTCCACACACAGCTATCTGATTCTAAATTAGGCAATTGAATTCCTTTGTTAAGGTAACCGGACAGCTGATAAACATATGTATATACATACGATATAATACTTATATAGACATTTTTATTACACCTAGACAAAGAACAGACAAATGCGCTCATCACTCAAATGTTTGTCCTGGATGGGAATCGAACCCACGTCCTCCGGTTTTCCAGTCAGGGTCTCTAACCACTCGACCACGAGGCCGGTCCAATTTAAGAACACTTACAATATATACATTGATACCTGGACATTGATACCTGCATTCATGCAGAGGTCATTGACATCAGGTAGCAATAGCTAACTATGAAATATGTTGTATAAATAAAAAATAATGAAAATGCAGTCAATACGAAGTCAGCGGAGGATAACAGCTGTGGTGCCAGATGGTACGTAAGACGTACACATAGCACACATTTCGGATTTCGATCATCGTTTGTTCTGTTATCCAAAGAATTTGTTTTCTGAGTGTATTCAAGGAAGTACATAATAAGTTCCATAGCGTTGTGATCAAAAAGTGCTTTTCTACAAAACTGTATTCAGTAATTGGAATGGACGAAATGATAATGATTATACTTAAAAGCCCCGACTTAATGCTATCGTTTGTATTGAAAAACTTAATGCCTCTTTACATCAGCCTCATGAATACGTAACTTACACAGTATTTTTTACATCGACCATTCATTAAAATTTCCCTCTTATACGGCGACACGTGTTTTAGAATTTTTTCAAACCAATTATTCCTCTATAAACGGAACCTTCTAAAGGCCACCGCGACGAGACCACTTCATGTTTTTTAACGTACCTATAAACAGACCCGGTGTAATACAAAAAATTGTTAATGGGTGATGCCGATGTAAGCACAATGATGGCTATTGAAACGCATCGTGTAAGTAATGATAAGGGTGTACCGGTACATGCGGGCGACATCGTGCCACCAGTCTTTAGATAATATGCCACAGCTGTGACGATAGCAGCGTAGCTATTTGTAGACATAATAACGCTGATTCCATAGTTTCTAAGTACTGAGGACGAGTATTAGCTATAGCTAAAAAAAGCCGTTGCAAAAACAAGCGTGCAACCTTTTCCAACTGAAGTGTATTATTAAAACACTGTGCTAGCTTTGCCAAGAATTTATCATAATATTTTCTTAACGCCATAGTTTTCATAAAGTGACAAACCACATAGCTGAATTAATAAGACCGAACATATGAAGTTAAAAAAAAATTACAGACATTAAGAAAATAAGTTCGTTGAGCACTTTATACCACACACGACAATATAATTCTGAAGTACCTTATTTAATAATAGAAATATTTTTTCTTTTCAAAAACCCTCAGCTCTCATAATCATTGGTCATTGGGCACCTACCGTCGCAGTAAAATTCATCGGTCACGCTACTGATCAGTGGATCTAGTAGATCGTCTTCATGACGATAACACAACTAGTAATACTGGACAGCCCCCCTCCGATTTGAGTATCATCATTGGGCCATTTTTGCTATTTCAATTTCCGATGCCCGTGAGCAACGCAATATGATATCTATAAAACTAGCGAACATATGTCAGGAGACAGCTGTTACTGTAATAACATCCACACGGATCCCCACCAGTCAGTTGTTACGAGCTTGTATATATGCAACGAAAGTAAAAAACTTTAATAGCGTGATTCACGCTTCGTAGACACAAAGCAATTGGCCGCGTAGCGCCACCTAGTGATGACGAACTTAAATTAAATAACGACTTACATTAACTTTACATATTTTTATTATTCTATTTTATATGATCATAATGTTGAATAAGAATTTATAGCAGAAATTCAGTTCAGTCATTATAGATAAATAAGTCAATAACATTAAAAATAACTTATTGTGTACCAGACAATATAAATTCTCTTATGCTTATATTTTCTATTGTTATAAAATATTCTACTGAGAATAAAATGTAAGATAGCATTAAAGAAAAATAAGGCTTGAGCAACTTCCTAAGCTTAGTCTTTGTTTAAAAGTTTCGTCCCGTGATCTCTCTAGATTTAAAACAACACCATTTAAAGTTGATCTCTACAGCTATATTGCTATCCGTTTGGGACATCTCTTACTTCTAAGACGAAATGGGGTGGGCAGTTCAAATTACGCTGGGCAATTTAGAAAGATGGTGAGCATATGATAGCAGGATTCCAGTGATGTTTCTGCAAAGTGTAATATATGTATTTACAATTGTAGATACCGTTTTCAAGTGTTTCTTATTATAGATATGTGACAGTAAAAAAGCATGTAAAATAAAACAAGAACGTTTATTTTAACATACGGTTTCTATTATATTTTTCTGATTTATTTTATATTATGTGTAAGTGAAAAATTACGTTGTACTAACTTGGGAAATTACAGAAATAGCAAAATCATCGAAATCCTAACTAATATTTTGAGATTTGATTTTATATGTCCAAAAATAGTCGTTACTTGTGACTAGGATGGGATATGTGTACAAAACCACGTATCATAAACCGAATAAACGACCCACGAACAGAACAACATTGACATAATCCTACTTCTGTATGTTTTTTATAATATAAATAATATATACTTTGCGCGAAACATATCAACAATGTATGACATAATTAATATTATAAAACAAACTATATGTAAACAGATGTAATCAAATTGTTAATAACTATATTGAGAACACTTAAAATAATTATATCTTGCAGCCAAAGTGTTGATAAGGCCGGCATTTAAATTGTAATAATCGTAATAATTCGCAATAGACTCATCAATCACACGATACGCGTGTAAAGATTGTAATACGAGTATAATCGTAGCGTTGCGGGATACACATTACACTGGCATACAAAGCCGTGGGCGGTAAGCTAGTGTATCATATAAGTTTACATCGCGTTTTGCCCGTAATTGTACACTTAATTACATAAAAATGTATACAAAAGTGAAACAAAAAACACCTTTCTGATTGCCGGGTAGACGCAAATCGAATTTTAATTACAGTCATCACAATTTCAAGTCGGATTTGATAAGCTGTGATAATTTGGTTACAAAAAAAAAACGGAAGTCATAAATTGAATAGCGTACGTGTGAACTAAACGCACAGGTGCTTTATTTCTCGAGGGTTAATGACCACAACCATTCCTACAGGAATGGGTTTAAAATTTGTCCTTTGTTGTCCTCTATGTTGTCTCACTTTAATTATCGTATAGAAATTAAAATTTAATTTACGAAATTCACTGATATTATCAAATAATATTTAATAAAAATTAATTCAACTTCAAATTGTAAATAAATGACCAGTATATAATGTATGAAGTTCGTTAAATGCAACATACCATATAGTGAACGAAGCAGTTTGAATTTTAAAAATCTTATAGGTAGTGTATTCCTAAAATTAAATGAACAAAATATTCAATTTGGATACACATAAAAATATGTAAACGGCAATTAAAACCTAAAACGCCTTGATATAACCATGGCGGCTGTAACAGTAACAGTGTAACAGTTTGAAGTAAGCCTTACACGAACTATTCGGACACACAATTGTTCTAATAAAAGACACCGCGTAGAACAAATAGCTGTCACAGAAGTAAATTTACTAAGCGAACCAAAACGGCACGGAGCATAAAATCGCTTGTTACCGCCACCTAAATGTGTAGAGTCCTCGACTCGTACATACGGGCAGAAAAGTGCTTATGAAGCCTTAACGAGTACAGCACATGTGACGATACGGGCGCCCTCTATTCCAAACAATACCTTCATTATACGCCCTATTAAAACACAAGATTGAACTTTATTACAAGCGGAAAAGTTTCAAACTTGAACAATAGTTGCGTAACAAAAGGGAAGTTAACAAAGAAAATCAACAGATGTCTCTCTGATAAAGACGGGGACATCTCGAATGAAGGATTCATTACGAAAATAAAGGGTCAAGTTGGGTACCGAAGCGATAATGTTCTGGTTGCGGGTACAAGGGTCACGAACGTTGGCAAAACATTCTGGATGTGATGTTTCTGCTTACTGAGGATATGTTTACCTAGACCCACTGGTATATTGGTATATTGGTATATTGGTATATTGGTATATTGACGCTTAGGTGACATCGAATAAAACTATGCATGAAAGTATAAAGACGCAAAATCTTCGAAATACAAAGAATTCTAATGTCACTCTTATTTTCGCGTTTCTTTTACATAATTAATACAAATTGACATGTTGCTGCTTTGCGGCAGTAAATGTTTAAACTTCCAATGCCTCATTGATTAACACAAGAAACTTCGTATTCTCTAATGACTGTTATGTCCGAAGCAAATACATACACCCAAACACAAACGGACCGCTATAGTTGGCAGGACAGACAGGCGTTATTAATTTACCCCTGAATTTAGATTGGCTGATTAATTTGGAAACGTGTACCTAAGCTGACCACCTATTGTATAACAATAGCAGATATAACGTGGCGTTAGTGAATTGTCGTCGCTAACGGAACGGTCACGAGACGAAATTCCATTGGTATACTCATCTTCCTTCATAAACGCTCAATATCGTTGTGGGAATTTAATTGTTCATCCCTTTCTCGCGTGTTACGATTGCGGTAAGTGCGGATGAGACGAAACTGTAAGGGTACTTTCACTATACTACCTTTTTATGTGTAAATTTAAATAAGGAATACTCGTATGTTTATATTACATCTATATCGGGTGTAATGTCTTAAGCGCTTTAAACATGAAAGATGTTTGGATTGCAGAGAAATAAACTCAGTTCAAATTTTTTTGCTACAGACTATACAATAAAATCTATCGTAATAAAAACCAGGCTAGTCCAACGCGCTCACTGAAGCACGGTAGCATTCACGAAAATGCTATTTACGGTCACGCTAATATTAATAATAATAATAATAAGTTTATTTAAATAAAGCAGTGTTACAAATATTTTTTATCACTGACTTAGCTAAAAGTTTACAATAACTATCGCAAGATATTTACCGAACTAGGTGTCACCTGTATTTCGGTTTACAAAGCCCGCCCCCTAATATGTTGACAATGTTATTAGCTAATTTAATATTTATTTATACACTTTTTAGATTTGTCTATATAGATTTTTTACAGGTAATCGTAACAAGTAATCGATGTGTGAAGTGTGAGATGTGAGATGAGAGAACCTCTCGGTGTGTAAGGTGTAGGTGTGTTTGAGTGAGTGTGAGAGGGTGTGTACAGAAATTTGAAGAGGAGGAGAATTTTGTAGAGGAGGAGATTATATTAGTAGTACTAGCAGTATATTGTTTATATATGTAATAAGTAATAAGGTAATATTGGTGGCTATAAGATAAGATACGTATATCCAACGGGGACTAGCGTTTGAATTATTTCAATATTCGTGTCGATAATTTAAACGCTATAGTTAAACGCACGTCGGGTTGAGCGTCGCGGCGAGTCAATTGATCGGATCGTTAAATAGACCCCGTTTCGACAGAACTTGGATTAATTTCCGCCAGTGTTCATTCGGTATGGTGTCGTTTGTTATGTGCGTTCGTACATTTTATTATACTCTGCAAATACGAAATTATCTAATAACATACGTAAATTAAACCCCGTCCCGTCCTATTAGTGGGGACACGTGTTTAGAATCTAATAATAAAAAGGGGTATCAAAAATGAATGTAAGTAAGCTCGAAGTACTTAGGTTTAGTAACATCGTATATAATTTTATGTGTTATACATTTTTCACTAATTGTAAGATATGTAAGAGATATATCAATGTATATGCGTACCCCGTTAGGGACCTGGCCTGACGGGTATGTTGTTGTTGTTGTTGTTGCTGTTGTTGTTGTTGTTCTTGTTGTTGTTGTTGTTAAGAGATGCATGTCTCTTATATGAAAAACAGAATTTCTTATGAAAGTTATGGATAACTTACTTATTAGAACATTACACCAAAACATTTGTTACCCGACTTTAAATCAAACTCAAGAACCACAAGCCCTAAGGGGTATAGACAATTTGGAACATCGCAATGCGGGGTGCATTTGCAAGTGAACTTTATCTGCATTCGGAACAGTTTAACTGCACTAAATTACAATACCGTTACGTGCTTTGAATATGTGCCATTATAACCACACTTCATATCAGCTTTGGACAATTGGCGCATACCTATACTGGCATGAAATTATCGTAGCTTCTCAAGTATTATCTATGGTCATTACCAAATAGAGTATTTAAAACAGATCTATATTATTTTTATACGAATACTCTTTAATAAAAATTAGGGATATATAAAAAAAGTTGCTTGTGTTTCCGATTGAGCATATCAGTAGCATTATTTCTTCTGATACTTTTGATTATACTATTCCAAATTCAAATGAGCATACGTTATCAGCGACCATAAAGCTGCTTTAAAAAAGGTTTTCCGCAAATATAATAAACAAAAAGAAATTTTGTGGGCTCCAGGCCTCTCGCGTTTGGAGTAGTATATCTGCCCAGCAGTGGACGTAAAAAGAAATGCAGTTGTATTCAGCTATATGGTAAAAATATAGACATAGTAGGTAGGTGAACGAATAAAACAAACAAAAAGACAAATAAAAATTCATTTTGGAAACTGTACGAAAATTGTCAAACCGCTTTCCGCAGTTTGACGTTTGACAGGTTCTGAAATTACTCGAAACATCAAAGTGTAGGTTGCGAACATCGTTATAAACAGAAAATATGTATATATATGTTAAATGTTTATCAAGCTGAAAATCATTTTCGTAATGGTACAGGATAATGTAAAATTGGGAAATGGTACAAGGTTATATAAGATTTGTAAATGGTACAAGATGATGTAGGATTTGGAAATGGTACAAGATTACATAGGATTTGGAAATGGTACAAGTTTGTATAGGATTTGAAAATGGTACAAGATTTTATAACATTTAGTAATGGTACAAGATGATGTAGGATTTGGAAATGGTACAAGATTATATAGGATTTGGAAATGGTACAAGATTATATAGGATTTGGAAATGGTACAAGATTACATAGGATTTGGAAATGGTACAAGTTTGTATAGGATTTGAAAGATGATGACTAAAACATGACCTTCATTGAGTGTATGTATGTACCTTATGATGAATAAAACGATTTGAATTTGAATTTG
>DWDX01005111.1:0-10860 GCA_018245675.1 Agara michaeli | reverse complement strand
TGAAACTTTGTCAATTTTAAACCGATCGGGCTGAGACTTTGCATGCATAAAGCTACTATGACATAGGCATCCCCTAATAAAGGATTTTGAAAAATTACACCCCTAAGGGGATAAAATAGGGAATGAAAGTTTGTATAAATCGTCTTAGATTTTACTTAAATTCAAACGCGGACGATGTCGCGGGCACAGCTGGTTATGGATATTTAATTATCCGATAAATCTTCTTAGAGACGAAACATGTTAAATGCACACTGGAAAACAATGTTATATTGTACGATAAAATATTGACATCGATACGATACGTACGTTAAAACACATGAATACAACACTAGTCCTCTTTTAAACGTAACCTTGGTGCATCAATCCCAAAAGTATAAAAACTTCAACTTGATTGCAATAGAAGCACAGTTGATTTAATACTGAACGGATGTATCATAGAATATCAATGTCAATTAAATTGTACTTCGCGTTGTGACCTGACCTGTACTGATTATACAAGTTCAAATAAAGATAAGCATTGTTTTTGCTAATACGTGTTATTTTATAATGGAAATATTAGGGCGCGAGGAATTGGACTGATCATACTGTTCTGCGTTTCCACTGGCGTGCATACGTAGCATAAAAGTGTTTACCTACTGTAATCAAATCAATTTTGGTTTTGATTATACATAAAAATATGACATATGACAGGTTTCCTCTCAATGATGGAAGGCTGAAAGTCTCACATAATTTTGGGCTTTAGGCCATAATATACCACGCTGGCCAAGCGGATACGCAAACTTCACAGTCACACGCCTCAGGAAATATATGCGTACTTTATAACATCTCTAAGGTGTGCAGGTTGCCTCGCAATGTCTTCCTTCAACGTGATATTTAAATTGATGTTATAAAACGCACGTAATCAGTCTAAGAGACGCGCAAGGATTTAAACCCGAACCCCGAGGAATAGGAGGCTGAATTTCCAACAGTATCTTTTCAAGGCTCTCACAAAAAAGGCGTACGCTGTACGTACTTAATTGTCACTGTTCATTTGAACACGTTACTTACGTTCTACTTGTAACATTATCGGTTAGGAATACGCTCAATGACATCACGAGAAGATGAGTGTAGCCGCAAGGTCGTAATCACACATGCATGCCCCGTCCGGGTCAGCTGATACGCGCCCATTTACCTAGCCGCCACGATCATATTGTCCTGTTTTATTAGTAAACAAATCAGCTCACAGTCTATAACGGTCAGAAGGTTAGGAATTTGCATAACTTTTGGCGGCGCTATGCATTGTAGTGTGTTAAGAGCCTAACTATTATGTACTAGCTTTCGGCCGCGATTTCGTCCCGCCCCCGCCCACGCAATTCCCTTTGGAGGTAGAATTTTATAAAATGTGTGTTTAGTTCACCTCATTACATATATTATTACACCTATAAACCTTCCTCTTGAATCACTCTATCTATTAGAAAAAACCGCATCAAAATCCGTTGCGCAGTTTTAAAGATCTAAGCATACATATGGACATAAGGACAGACAGCGGAAAGCGACTTTGTTTTATACTATGTAGTGATATCACCAATAATAATTGCGACAATTCCACACGTCTGTCCTATTTTATAGTAACCTTAAAATGGCGGCGTTAAGGTATACAAATATTTCTATGTTCATAGTATACAATACTTATATAGATGTTTTTATTACATACGGATACGTAGCTAACAAATGTGTTGAGGTTTGTGTTGTAGAAATTCTATATATTAGGTACTACCACCCTCACATCCTAAAACTTCTCATGTTAAATATTTACGGTCCATTTTAAAACGTAATCAAGTTCTCTTGTACATATTATAATGCGATGTAAATATTTTTGGCGCATCCTTAGCTTGTATCTATTTACCAAAAAAATCCGAGCGAAAACTGCAAGTCGACTTAAAAATGTTTTTTAAACAAAAGATTTTTGTATATTCAAATCAGTTACCTACCGGTACAGTGTTGCCGCGGACGATAAAAGAGTATTTGCGAAAAATCACTATGCACAGATAATATTTAAATGTGCTTGGCTGTTATTCAAGCATTCCCGGTTTGGTTTTTAGTTCGCGCAACATTTGGCATTGTGGCAAACAAGATTTGTGATATACAAATATGTCAGCTAAATATTTCCATGTTTTATAACAATAGTTTTATTTCTAATTTGTACAAAACAATACAGACTGTAGGTACACATAATGTAAAACCTATATAATTAAAAATGGGCATCGATATATAACTTCAATCAGTCAAAGAGGATGTACCAAAGATTAAAAAGAAAATTATCAATTTAAAAAAAAAAAACTAAATGGCCAGCGAGCAATTTCGCGTTGCCGTTAAATTAAGGGATTGCCAGTAAATAATGTTGCCAGTGGTTGCCCACAGCTAACAAATACGTTTTACAAAAATGAGTCAACATTTTTAATATACGAAATCTCTGTAAAATCTGTGTGCGTTGGTAAATGTCGTTCGCAGTCATGCAGGTGATTTATCCTCGTGAATCCGTTCGGGTCGTGTTTATAACGGCAGTGTCCGCATTTTTTACCATGTTAATTGACAAATTTGCATACATTACACTTACATAATTACAGGTGTGTAAAAATAAGGTGTGTAATCAAAGACCACCGAGCTTTACTTTATTATTACAGAGAGAAATTTACGCACACCAGACTATTATATTGCTAGCTAATGAAATAATTTTGATTTGTACGTAGCTTTACGAATTCGGAGGATAAGACACTTTTAACACACACACACACATACAAAACACAGTTAAAAGGACGGCATTTGTCATATTATCACATCGGATAGGTCATCCAACAGCTATGATTTATACATAACTTGTCCTATTTCAAAATGTAAAATGTTTTTTATTGATTTTGTAAGCAATTACTCCTCTGCTGCCAGTGCACGATTGAAAAACATTAGTTCTAATCATTGCAGTCGTTTTAACAGCATTATATTGTTCTTAATAATATTATAATAATACTTTACCATCACGCCAGGTCCCTAACGGAGTAGGCAGAATGCAGCGAGTGCCAAATACGCGTACACGCCGGTTTCGGAGACTCTGTTCTTATTTTTGAACAATAAATACCTTTTTATAACCGTTAATATTAATGTGCATCTCACCACCTTGAACTGCGCTACACCAAAATGTGTTTTATTTAAAAATTATTGAAATACCAAATGAGTGGTCATCAAACGCCTGCGTGCGGGGGCGCCCGCGCGGCCGGTCGTCCCTTCAGCGGCAGCAGTCATTCCCGTGATTTATCCCCCACACTTTGTGGGGAACCAGTCGGCTGGAAACAGCGGTATATTCGCTGCGACCATTTTTGATCGCCAATTTTATATACATATTTAAAGAAAGAAAATATTTATTCCATCTCGATTCAAAAATAAACACAGATAATAAAAAAAAAAGATTACAGACAACATAAAAATATGGATCGTTAGATGCAAAGGGGGCAACACTCAGCCTTAGCGGTAGATAAACATGCAACCCCGAATTTTGTCGTGTATTTATTAGTAGCGATACTGTAACATCGCACAGAATATATCACGCTACTAAAACTTAGACTGCTCACTTAACATCAAACGAGCTGGCAGTCAAATGCAAGCAACAATAAAAAAAAAAAAAACAATTAGCTAGCTCTATTCCCTTCCCAATGAATAACTAATATCATTAACACCTATTACTAACTGAACTAATGCACATTAACAGTGTTCCTATAGTCCTTTTAAACATTGTTTGCTGTCTCACATAAAGAACATCAGCATACTGTTCAGGTTTATTTACATTTAAACGTAGGTACATCCGTATTTGTTTAAGCTATTACTGGTAGTAAACTGGAAGTAAACTTGCTCGCGACTCTGTCTAACCGCGGTGTAAAGTTGAAACAGATTTTATCAAAATCTTGCGTGAAGTCGAAGTTCTACCATCGTTTTGGAGCGGGTGTGTTTTTCAAGTTACAACGAAAACAACGTAGACATATCCAAAGATCGGGCAATGTTAAACGAAAACAAGTGTTCCGCTTAAAGTTACTGATAGATGTACTTTTTATTACGAGTATTTATATGATGCGATTTTATAGTTGTTACTTTTATGTTTTTCGACCACTGAATGTACAACAGTGATATTTTAATTTTGTAATGTTATAAGGATATACGCACACTAGGCGTATTCGATTTACATACATGGAAATCTTAAATATCTGTTCATTATTAATTTCATCAACTTTTACAACGTAACCATAGCTATTGCTTGTCCCGTAAAATAAACCCTAAGTCACGTAACCGAATTTTGGTCACAAATCAAACAGACAGACAGACGCCCAGCGCGTGCCACAACTGTTGACCAATCGGTAAGGACACACAGAATGCCAAAATGTGTGTCTTAATGTGTCATACTGTACAAGCGCGCCACGAAAAAACCTTTTATCGAGACAAACTTAACATTGCGCGTATAAAAATCATCATACTCCAATCGTGTGCGGAATAAGGTTGAGAATCGCTGGTTTCTTGTTTTCCCAACGGCACTTTTAGGGTCCGTTGTTAAGGTCGATAAAGGCGCGCGGACCGAATGACAATATCCGAATACTATTGTCTATAAAAGCGATGCGCACGCGCTGGACACGAAGCGAAAGTCGACGAAAATGAAGGTGATTGCACGCTTTTGATTGTGCTCTTGTGTTTTGTGTTCCGTGTTTTGTGGAAAAATTGAATATTTCCGTGAGCAGAGTGATGTAATTGGGGGTGCTAGCTTACGATTTTGTTGTTAGATCTTTCACTTCGTCTTTGATTATTCGTTTAACCGTTATTTCTAAAAATACCTTCAATCAGTAATCTTTAAATATTCAATTATTTAATATTGGATGCGAATCCGCTTTCAGTAAGAGGAAGCTTTACTATAGTCTGCTTCTACCCAAAAGCGCGTTTGCCGACTTTGAAACGCTTGACATGTATTTATTTTAAATGTTATAAAAGCATTAATATAACATCAGCCACGAGCGGTCGAAAAAGGTCGTAAACGTTTGTTTTGTGGTTCATAAATTAGAGAAATATACGCAACGTATCCTTTGAACTACGATAAATCGTTAATATGAACCAAAACAATAGGGTTGCGTTGAAATTGGACACAAAATTTGCGTAAAAAAAATGGAGTCGGGACCCGCAGTATCATTCCCTATACTTGCATATTTAAAATCTTCTTTGCGACGAAATAGAACACGAAATTCTCATTAATAGCTGAAGCACGAACAATCCCATATCGCATCCCGTCGAGTTGATGTGCGCACACTAACATTTACCTATCTAAATTGAGCTGAAACCATTTGAGCTGCGTGATTGATAGCATTGCACGATACCAAATTGGCTGCGAACCTTTGAACCTTCTGGAAAATTTTGGAAACAATTGATCGACTGCCAGTGAATGTTTTAAATTAAAAATGATCGCATCCGGCATCCACGTGTACCGAAAAACTAATCAACTGTTGAAACAAAATGTGAATAACCCACGAAAATCGAATAGCAATCAATCGTGCAGTATTGAATGGATATCATATAGATCTATCTTAGTGATTCTATTGAGTATGGAATCTGCATATCGTATTACCATGATCCTAAAAGATAAATTAGTCATAGGACACACTACACGGGAGTATACTAAATAGGCAAGCTTCAAAGCCACTGTCTCTATTTTTGTTACAGGAACTGTTGAGTATCGTGTCGTTGCTGCTGAGCGGCGTGGTGGCCGAACCACCAGCACCCTACCCGCCCAGTGGATGGAGGCCTAATGGACCCGCCTTCGAGTTACCCGCGAGAATACCGGGACAGGTGATCGTTTTGTTCTTGAATTATAAAACGAGGGCGAGATTTTTAGGAAGAACGTAAAGTTGTCAATTCCTCGTCTCCTGAAAGAAGGTGTAAGAAGGCAGGTTTCTCATGTAAACGCACTCATAGCTTGTTCAACCTTTTCTAGAATCCTCTAAAACAAGAATACCTTCCGGCAGTGGATCCTCGCAGGCCCGCGATCCCCCCGGAGTTCGACTCTGGTGTCGATGTGTCAGTACAAGGCCTGCCTACGTTTGAACAGCAGCCAATTTTCCAAGTATCGCCCATAAGTGGACAGCAATATTCTGGTCCTAACTATCAAGCTGATATTAGGAGTTTGGATCAGACGTTGCAACAGATACAGGTATGTAAAATACACTTGTTTAATATATTTACATTAACAAATTAACAATATTATAAAGTATGGTTTCGAAAATGAAATGTTTATTAAATACGTGCTTGATGTTAAGTGTATTTATTTTTTCCTAATGTTTTTCTATGTCAAACATTTTACATTATTGTTCCAGTACCAGCAGCAACTAGAAAAGCAAAGGGAATTCGCCAGACAGAGGCAGTTCGAAGCGGCACGTGGCAACACAAGAGTAAACGGTTTGCCAAACCCACAAACACCTAGACAATTTGTTACTCAAGCAGCACCTTCTACCACCACTACTACCACGACCACACAAAAACCCGAATTCAAAACTGAAACAACAACTGAACCGTTAGATTTAAATGAAGACGAAGATTACGATGAGTCCAAAGACAGCGATAGTTCTGCTCAAAAACAAAAGGTATCTGTTGAAGTAACGAAGCAGAACATTCAAGAATACCCAGCCGAATTATTCTTGACTCCTCTTACTCAATTTAAAGTTCAGCCTCAATTCGTACAGCTGCAACAGCTAGGTCAGTTTAGGGCACATTTGTATTATCAACCGATACAACCAGAAACGGAGAGCCGAAAAGTTGAAGGATTTAATGGACCAGCTCATTTCGCTGCCTTGCCTTCTGTATTGGCTCAGCAACAACTCTTATCGACTCAAGCGCAACCAGCAAATCCACTTCAACCAGCTTTTGATCAAAATCGCGCTTTGTTAATTGCTAGAGGCCAAGAACAGCCCGTGCCTGCTTACGTGGTACCGCGAGAGCCGTTAAACCAGTTCCAACCAATTAACAATCAGTATCAACCATTAGCTCAATCTCAGGTTCAGGCATTCTCCCCTTTCCAAGCCCAGCCTGTCGTGTTACCACCACAGACTTCAAACCAGTTGCAACCAAATCAGTACGCACAACCCGCTCAACCTCAACCAGAGAACGAGGAGGTCGAGGACAATGAGGAGGAAAACCAAGCACAACAACCTCAGTTAGTACAGCCGCAACCGCAATTCGTTTACCGGCCAAATTACCAACCTCAAGAAGTATACCAACAACAATTCCCTGTGCAGCCTCAACCAGTCAATCAGTATCAACCTCAAGAGCAACAAAACATTTATGCATCTCAACCGCAACTGATCAACTATCCCGCTCAGGATTGGAATCGGTACTACCATAACCAGTTATACCAACAGCAATTCGCCGACCAAAACCAACAGCAAATCCCGCAACAAAACTTCCAAGGTTCAGATTCTCTTCAGAGTGGCCTGAACGTCAACCAGCAAGGGAATGGGATAGAGCAGAAGGAGGATATCGATGAGCCTGAAGATGAGCAAGACGATGGTTCTCGCGCGACAGCAGTGGCTACGGCATTCGGGACAAGGTCAGTAATGTTTCCTATTGAATATAAAAAAGATCGACGCCGATTGTTGTGATTTGAATTGATAAATAGCGTCCACAGTGACGGTAATGGCATTGTATTGTCCCATTTTGCAGCTGCATATTACGTGATGTAAATTCAACTGTAATGTGTTAAGTAGGATCGCTATTGCGGTGTGAAGACGTAATTTGATGCAATATCTTTTGTAGCTTCGTTTGAAAGCAACGAATTGAATTTCTGAAAGAGTATTCAATTTTTTCGATATACACAGTATTCGGGTAACGGCCAAACCAGTGTATCACACGTCCACGAACAGAATGAAATAATAAAAATAAAGAATCAAAACAACTTTTTTACTCGTGAATATTTAATTGTATTCGTTAAAATTTTCCACCAAGTTTCCAAAACTGTTTTAACATTGAACACAATTAAGGTGTATTTCGCATCGCTTTCGACTTTCGAGTTTTGTTTATGGTTGAATTATTCATGCTTAGGACTCAGCCACGAGTTATCGCACAATACGGCGTTCCGGCTGCCTCCAGGCCGCAAGGGAATCCAGAATACTTAACCACAACTGAAGCTCCTCAGGAAGAGGTGAGATAATATTTTTTTAGTTAACATTATATACCTTCTTCCATTTTTTTTCTGTTTCTCAAGCTCAAGTTTGTAGCTTTCATGGGACGCAAATGTAAATAGTCCTCAAAGCCTTTGCAGATATATTTAGAAAGTGATGAATGTAGAAAATGCACGTCAGATCCGTAAGGGTGAAGATTCGCTCTGTGCATTCTAGTTACCCCGTTAGAAACCTGGCGTGATTGTATAATGATAATAGAATAATATTACAAATGTCAATCAAGGTCGCGTTAGTTCTGCTACCTTGAGAACTAAATTTGAATGCCTTTTATCTTTACATATGTTATTTTGATGTCAACAGGTGACAGATGATGGTCCAGCAATCGCGCAAGCCACAGCAGTAGCTACTGGCTCAAGAAAGAGCGCCAATCTGAGGTAATGCAACATTTTAGAAAAAAAAGCATTGTACACATCTTGCAGTTTACAAAGGATTAGCTTTTGCCCGCGACTTCGTCCCGTCCCCGCCGCAAAAAAATTAATAATTACGACATCACATTAGAAAATAACAGTATTTCTCTGCTATATAATAGATGTTATTATACATATAAACCTTCCTCTCGAATCATTCTATCCATTAAAAAAAACCGCATCAAAATCCGTTGCGTAGTTTTAAAGATCTAACCATACATAGGGACAACGGAAAGCGACTTTGTTTTATACTATGTAGTGGTTATTAACGTGTAGATAGCGTTAAACAAATATGCAAGTTGTATTTATTCAATTCAACAAGTCGTAGAGTTTGTAGGTCATTGACTTTTATTTCCGCTAACGATCGATCGACTGCAGTTTCCCATACAATCTCATCACACAAAAAGTGCATATCCTACAAAATCATGTGACCATAAGGCACAGTGCAATATAGGAACCACAGATAGATGGCCGTGGCCAACTGCCTTATACGCCATGCGGTTATGCCTTCCTGTATCAAAGGGATACTCGGAACAGCGTACGAGATTTGATTAGGAAGTTATTATCAGGTCATTGGACTTATTTAGCTTTTTATTAGCATATTCCTGAGAGACACAATTAGGAGGTCAATCGAATAAGTAATCGGTTATTACAGTTTAACTTTAACCTGGTACCTAATAAAGGGAAGCGAGGATTATAGCGAAAACTTCCGTGATTCGAAGGTCACTTAATGCATTCGCTGCAATTCCTTTTGCTTCTAAATATTGTTATAACGGTTCAGTAATACCTACAGATAATCAATGAAAAATTAATGTTTATTTTCTTAATCATTAATTTCTAAGGTAGCATTAGATATTTTGGTAGAACAATGCATTTGATAATACAATTTACACGTTTAAAAGAAAAAGAAACTATAGATATGCCTACAATTAGAAACGGTAACAAATCTTCACCATCGCTTCCACAATCATACGGTATCGAGAACCGCTTATGGACCAGCCATGAAATAGAGGTAATTTGTTTCCACTTCACCCAGTCGGCAGGTCGACATCTTCGGGGAAAAAATAACGTCTTTATTTTCTATTTAACTAGCACCACATTTTTGTTAAAAGAATATTCCATAACCATGTTTCTGGTCATCACAATAACCTCCAAATGTAAGACAAAAATCTTATTAATAATAAGTCAGCTTTCTTTATTTCCACTCATGCCAATAAAACGGTATGTATTCTGAAAAAATTGTGGCAGAATAGACATCTTAAAGAAACGCAGAAGGCAGTGCTGCAAAACACCTATTCTATGGATCCGGTGCATATAGCTATGCTCCATGGTTATGCTCAATTTATGGTTTCCCCTAGATAATGAACGGGCTGAGTGAAAACGTGTATCTTACACCATAATTTGCAACTCTGTTAACACTATAACTTCCAGCCTTCTATATCATATAATATCAATCAGTTTTAGTTTCGTAAAATAAACTCTCCCTTTAGATATAATTATCACCCGTCAACGGATATATAAAGGTATTAATAAACTCACTTGTTACTGTTTGGACATTTGAAATGTTTTATCAAGACGAAAGACAAAAAATTCAACGATTGTTACCTATATTAAGATAACTCAATAAAAAATGCTGCTTTATACCGCCCTCTTCCATTGCGTATTTCTTGTAATAACTTTTACGGGCAATTAAAAACATTAATTAAAGATATATCTTTAAAAAATCACCAAATTTCTACAATATAATATGTGATCATCTTGGTTGAGTTTAAAATCAAAAGTAAGTATGTAATAACAGTTTTATATGACTTTCATTTTCATTACAAATTTAGAAAATCTTATCGAAATGAGATATACGAGTACAGTAACACATATTCACGTAGCACGTGAAAGTAAAATTGTTACTGCAGAGCTGTGTATTGATATTCGTAACCTTAAATACAGTTAGATGCATGACAGCTCCATCAAACACGACATTGATCACGGCACTTTCTTAATTCACCGTAACACGTACTCTTAACCAGTAACATGCGAGTATATACGTAACAGCCGAACTGTCTGCAATGCGTTTAACGACTGTTTGATCGTGTGACGGACGCATGCATTGTTTCCGTTACAAGGGAACAAAGTTTATGCTGTTCGTGCAGTAGCCCTAGCACGAACCTCTAGCGACGAAGTAATCGTACGGTAAATGGTAAAAAATTGTATGAAAAATGTAC
>DWDX01005110.1:0-10860 GCA_018245675.1 Agara michaeli | reverse complement strand
GTCTGGATGTGTGCCCGGTGCATGGCAATAGGCTCACCACCTATTCCATTGTGGGACTTAAACGTAACTGGTCAAATGTGGGGGTGTAGTACACTTCTCTGCCTACCCCTTAGGGGTTACAGGCGTGATATTACGTTACGTTTAAAAAGAAGTGAATTACTTGGTTTGTGGTATACGATTTCTGGCTTTGAGGTAAGGAATGAGTGTCTGTAATAGTTACCTATCGTTTATTTATTTGAAATATCCAGTAAAGAAATGATCACATTTGGTCGTTACGGCAATGAGACAACAACGGTTTGGATTAAGTATTCGCGGACTTAGTATTTTTATTACATCAAGTGATACGGTACAAACAGGAAAACGGGTGAAATTACTGTACATAGACTCGTAAGGTGTTGGTTATAGTAAAAATAATCTTACTGAGGGTGACATTGTATGTTCTTTTTTCACTTAATATTTTTCCTGGTAAAGGTCCCCGGAGGCGATTACATAAACAGGATTCAACCACGACCTTAATGCGCCTAATAAAGTTTTACGACGGACCCTTGGCAAAAACGTGAACGTTCCAAGGCGACAATGCTTTTATCTTTTCTGTTTTACTGATTGTTTCGGTCTTCGAGAATTAAGTCTGGAAATATTATGTCTTTATGTAATAAGTAGTGTTGCTTAAGTGTTGTTTCAAAACACTTTCTAATCCGGAAATCATTATAAATATATATTTTTTAAAACGGTTTTTACATACATACTTTTATTACAATAGTGACACTGTCTCTATGATTAATTTATTTTATGACTTTTTGTACAGTTTAATGCAAACTGTACAATATTATGTTTTACCTGTTTATTTTTTACTTTATTTACTTTTTCCTCCTTAGGGTAGCTCGGGTCTCATGTATGATGACAAGTAACAAACAATCGTTTTATCCGTATCAGTGAAATGTAAGAATTACGTGTAAGTATACTGAAGCAACTATATATAACCTAATTGTTCAAATTTCAGTTTCCCACTCCAGGGAATTGGGGTTATTTAAATCCTGGTACGCATCTGTGACTTTACAAAAGTCGTTAACCATTTCATTATAAAAGGAGACCCATGTCCGTCAGAAGACCAAGAATAAGTTAAAAGAATATTACATTATAGTCTTTTTAATACATTCAGTTTACGAGTGTAACTATAGATTGGTGATCTATCTTTAGAAATCGCTCAACACTGCGGTGAGAATGCATTAGAAATCGAGTCGGTGTCGGCGCCGTGCGACACTGATGTATGGCGCGCTCTCAACACCAGAGTATGTACTTCTTTTTACAATTGCGCAACATGTATTTTAGATTACCTTATGAACACGAATTTATGGGTCACTTGCTAAAGATTACACTACAGTTTCCAACCGCATAGTAATTTATTAGCATAACCGCATAGTAATTTGATAATTGTTTATTATACACGTTGTTTATTTCGTAAGGATATTACCTGTCTCAAATACATTCGCGTTGGCGACGTTGATTTTACTCGTACGATATGAAAACAACAATATTTAAATATAGATAAGAATGAGATTATATACAATACCTACTAAGTTATTAAATAAATCAGCGACTAATATTTCCCTTTTGTATATACTTGCATACAAAGGAAACGGTTTGTTTAATGTTATTTTCTGACGTAAGCATATCATATACTCGTATATGAAATGTTATTTTTTAAAACTAAAATCACCCAAGTAGCGTTGAATACAAATATATACGCTTATCAAATTGACATGTTATAGAGTTTAAACCTCTTGGATCCTTAAGTTAACAAAATGGTAACCGACCAAGATTACCAGCAAACTAACAAACGTTAGAAAGCTCTTTAAAAATAGCCGTGTTTCCGACATAAAGACCAAATCAGGAACTCTCATAAGTTACGGATTGAGCTTAGAGATTTATCTCAGTCAGATATTTATGCGTACGTGGGCACATTTTCAATGCTTTGATCGTCACATAAACTTAACAATGGATTACTCGATTATGCCAGTGCCGCCCACACGACTACCCGTAAAGTACGGGGTATTTATTAAAACACTTGCCTAACGATTATGGTTTGGAGCACAGGAATTAATGCCGTATATCAACGTCACAACATGTTTACGAGCTAACAGAGTTAATTCCATTGTGACGTTGCGTTTATATTCGTGAATAATTGTTGATTGTGCCGCAAGTTTGCTAGCTGTGGCTAAGGTGTGTTATAGTGTGTACTGTAGTACCGACCTACTGTTTTGAATAAATATTAGATTAGGGTTGTTGATTGCTCACAGACAAAATATCGTTTCTCAATATTACTCAGTAAAGTACACCAGGTGATAGATATTTCATATTTTTTAAAAATTAATCACACCTTTTATACAAATTATAATTTTCATTGAAATTAGTTATGTAATAGTTAATACGAAACTCATAAAATCTAAAATTCTCGAATTGATTAAGGTTGTTTCGAGTATATTTTTATAAAATACTACCTTTTGCCCGCGACTTCGTCCCGCCCTCGCCTCCGCAATTCACTTTAGAGGTAGAATTTCGTAAAATGTGTGTTTAGTTCACCTCGACGGATCACTACATATATTACATATGTTCTATAAACCTTCCTCTTGAATCACTGTATCAAAATCCGTCGCGTAGTTTCAAAGATCTAAGCATACATATGGACAGACAGTGGAAAGCGACTTTGTTTTATACTATTTTTATAAAATACAAGCTATCCCGGCGAACTTCGTACCGCCTCACAATAAATAAATACATAGTTACACCAATCTGAACCGATTTTAATCTTATTTGACGGGACGTGCGTCATACATATTATGTTCAGCTAATTAATATTAGACACTGCGATGATAGCTCAGTCTGTCGGATCCAATGTGAAACATTCTAAAATCAACAACTACTTAAAAATTAAATAAAAAAACATTTTCTAATGGACCAAATTGTGAATCCAAACCATTCTCAAGTCCTCGAACACACACAAAAAATGTCATCAAAATCGGTTCCGTCGTTTAGGAGGAGTTCAGTGACATGCACACGCACACAAGAAATATAGATATTAAGATAAAGCTAAACATTTAGAAAGTCTTTACAATATTATGGTGCCATTGTTAATAAAATTTCGATATAAAACCTTATATGATAACTTGTCTTAATTATACATATAAGATGTAAAAATTTAGAACGCATTTACAATTCAGATATTGTTTGTGAGAATAAAATTGCAAACATTTAATTAGTAAGCCATATAAGCGTAGATTTCGTTAAAACTTGTATAAATATTCTCGCCAGGGATCATGCTTACTCGCTCCAACGAATTTTCGACATTGTTTATCATAATTATATCGACAATTTCTCCCCCAAGAGCCCTTAAAGCTTCCGTGAATTGTGCTCCCTTTTACTTTAAGTGAAAATTGATTAAGTTCAAGATTTTGCGGTTCGTGTTATTTCAAATATTCCTGAAAACCTCGTCGTCAAAAGGAGCAACGATTCATATAATTACATTTTGATGTACGAATGTTTTAAAATAAAATAAGAAAGGGAATTTCGACTGTAAAATATAATTTTTATTTTAATTATACGATAAAATATCACAAAAATCATAAAGACAGATCAGACAAACAACCTATTAATTTCTTAGCAAACGATGTCATAAGGTTTTTAATGCTTTACAGAATAATACAATGGTACTGCTGTGAAAATATTACAGGCTTATAGAACATTTACCATCACGAGTAACACATGTACTTTATGAAACATCATGTGAAGCGAAATTTTATCGTAGAAGTGTTTTATGGCGAGTAAAAAGTGTTTGAACACCGTTTTTGATTGCAATGAGTTTTACGAGATCATGAGCGTTTTACGATACTTTGACTGATTATTCAAAATTTTCAGGTGTGACAAACAGATCAATACCAAAGGTTACGTAGCATATTCTGATGAATAATGTACGTTTCAATGTATGTACGGAGTCTTTTGGTAAATATGTACTTGCAGTATTATACTAACAAAATTAAAGAATAAAGGGAGATAAAATATTCAATTTAATACACCAATAATAAGCGTCTTTACAAAGATAAATAACGAGTACAATAGGTATGTTGATTTACATAATGACAATATGTAATACAAAACATGACTGTAATTTTGATACTTCCATCAGTGATTCGTGACTTCAAACTAATCTCTTAAATATGTTAGACGCTTAAACCTGATGCTGGATGATATTAAAATTATGAAAAATATTTCTTAAGATTTTTCTACCTATGGTATATACGAAGATACGTACGTACATGGGTGGTAAAATCATTATTGTTTACACCACATGAAAGATTATACCTACAATACACAAAGAAACAAAGAATCAAGAAAACGTATGGTTTCATCACTTAAAAGCAATTTGTAGTCTCTTATCAAGTTTTCCTGCATTATGTATTGATTTAACTTTTCTTGTGATGCATACATTCTACAGAACCCGTGTGTTTCAACAGAATACGGAAATGCCAGAGGTATCCATCTAAAACTTTTATTGTTTGCTGCTGAAGCACTATGTTTTACTCAAAAAAGTATTTCACTTCAAGCTCAAAACTTCGATGGTGCAGTATCCAAGCATTTTCTCAATTTCAGTTTGCAACAAAATCAGTTTATTTTCCAACTGACAAATTGCTTTGAAATAACAAAGCGGAATTTTCTTCAAAGTATTACTTGAATAAGTTTAAGTAGAACAAAGAAGATATGCATCTTATTTACTGGTTTATTTTGTCCGCTGTAAGTAAGTAGGCAGTAAATGTTTTGCTACTTGTTACTTTAGAATTGTTCCAATAATAAGTGCCTGATGAAATTTCCCCTTCGTACGCGTAGGTAGATATTCGTTTCCGTACTATAATTTACTAGTGCGGGGTCGGTACGTTTCAATTACGGAGGCAGCTCGCCGGACGTCATTATTTCCTGTACATGCTGGACTGAGTTGTCGTGCAATCTTCCAGCGGGCGTTTCCTTGCCGCTTTCAGCGATGCCACTGCTGGCAAAATCTTCAAAGGATTTTTACTGATGATATAAAACACGCAGCTACGAGTATGGAGTAAAATTTACTAACATTATGTCGTAGAATAAAGTTCAAGATTGAGTTTTATTTTTTAATCAGATCAATCCAACTGTTAGGTTTTTATTTTATATTGAATTTATATTGTTCTAATCGGAAACAGGATATAAGATAGCCAATAGATAAATGGATCTTTACGGCTTTTGTAAATTTTTCAAAACTTATTATTCTTGAGAAAAGTTTCTTTATGTCCAATTCCATCGCGCAAGAGTCTACTTTGTTTTCTCGTAGATTGATAATGTGCATGTTAACGCAACGCAAGATATCTGGGGTCTTAACTAACCGTAAGCCGTTAACTAACCGTAAGCCTAAACCGTAACTAACATGATTTCAATAAATAAAACCCCGCATGACCCATATTTACCTGCCTAACGGATCCAAAATACATGTAAATATCCATACCTGCGTTGATGTGCGCCGCCCGTTCCAATTACAGAACGGTAGTCATTATTTCCGCCGCCGCGAGATGCCTCCGCCGACACTGCTGCCTCCCAAATTTAACTATATGAACCTCCTGAATTTCAACTCAAATTTATGATGGTTTTCTATACAATAAACATTTGTATTGTATACTTTTTAATGTTTTGATATATGTATTTGTAACTATTAAACATACATTGGTTATGACTTGTGTTATTGGAGTCACCTGCTTATTACCTACAGTATATGCATGTTTTAGATTACTTCTATATAATAATGTAATATAGATATAGACAAGGGCAGATAAATAGAAAAGAAAAAATAAGTTAATGGCGAATAACAAATACCTACAATAACTATTATTTAATTTTATTTTATTATTTTATTAAATAGCGATATATTTTAAAAAAATCATATTAGAGAACAAAAATACGTTTGCGCTGTCAAAATTTCAAAATAAATACGTGTGAAAACGAATATTTCAACTGTATTTCGAATATAAATAGACTGCATACAATGACGGACAATTCGCGTTTCTTAGTTAACGAACCGTAGTCTTACGACGACGTTCGCTAGCCATTCTGTTCATATTATAATACCATTTAGATATGTTTAGTACATGTACTTATATGAATTTTAATATAATAAACATACAAAAAAATATATTGGTGTTCGGTCTATCTATTTGTCCATACAATCCGGCCTATTTCCTGTATGAGTACGCAGAGATTGAGGACTTCCACCGGCTACCGTCCTGATATAGTTCTCTCGCATCTTCTACCTTCATCGTAGCCATAAAACAGGCTCTTCCACAAGAGGTACTCTTGACACAGTCATTCCCTTACATTCATTGTAGTGCGCTTATCTTGGTGCTTGCTCCAAAATGTAATTGTTAATATAGGGTTTTAGTACTCTTGGAATTATCTCACAATATTTGTAATATTTCTAAGGTATGGTTAGTTATATAATATAAAATCGTTCCTCGATAATATTTAATCCGCCCAAGAGCTTTTTACACGTTTTGTCGGGGTTAAAACGACAATATTCAGGACTGACTCACTATGCCACCAAGAATAGAAAATCAATAGTTATAGTCAAATATCAAAATATATTGTAATGTTTTGTACTTTTATAAGTTAGTATATAATATAGTGTAAGTTAGTATGTAGAGTGATGTTTATTATCGAGTAGGTAAGTTATATTTAGCAACAACGTTATACCTTTCCCTTTGAAGTCGGCAGAAAATATTTCAATATCTTGTTTTATCAATACAGGTAAGTCGAAAAAGAAATATGTATGAATATGTACTTGGGAATTCCAACGAAAAATTATTATACATAAAAGTAAATTTATATAATAGGTATACCTACATAGAATTGAGAAGTCTTTGTGATCAATGGTGTATCAATTCTGAAGCCAAATTTTGCATTTTATTAACTGCGACACAATAGATTGAGGTAAATCGACCAGCGTGGTATGAAATGAGATTATGGATAGGTTTTATTCATTAGACATTGTTACTGCAAAATCTTTATAATGACGGCGTTCCACAAAACAAAAGAGTCACAGTATGCACTCACATGCTGCATTGTTCTACCTTTTATTGGATTCGATGCTCATTAAAAACTGTATGGAATATTACGAGATGAATTAACGCTCATTTACGTTTCAATTTCAAGTCAAAATATGCCACAATCACTGTTAGCTAGGCATGGTTATATTTATCGCCTTACTAGTTAAAGTATAACAACAAAAAGAAACTGTCCTCATTAGTACCTACCAAGTCTGCAAAACGTTTTATTACAATATTATAATACAATAAAAATGTACATTGTTATCTGGAATATTTTAAATTTATGGTCTCAATAAAATTAATTTAAAGATTTTTGTTTGTTAGTTTATGAAAATAGCTGTAGGTAGGTTTTGAAACTTTTTCTTCGTCTTAAAACTGTCTGATTATTGCATATACATCTATAAAATGAAATATTACTTAACACTTTGTGTAATAAAGGTAACGTCTAAAATGTAGTGTAACTTTAAATTTTCTCATACAAAAGGCATGGAGTCTTGTCGTTAGCTAGTGGTTTCTAAGTATGACGGCGCGTACTAAATTCCATGTTTTAAAGCGGTTTACTTCAGTGCAGCAACTTCTGTGAAAGCTTTGAAATTATGGACACTAGAAATTGGCGGCACTTGTCTCCGGCCGTGGCTCATTAGACGTAACGGAAGAAGAAGTAGGAATCAGGAGTTACTTTGGACGAGATATATTAATCGATCTGAAACAGATGTATGTACTCATATGTTACAGACTGAACTCAATCTACGCACAGGCAAATTACACTTCAGATAATATGTGTAGTTGTCTGTGACAAAGCCCTTTATCGTTCTCAGGCAGGATCTGTAATTTGAAGCAATTACATGGTAAACTTTAGGGTATAGAGTTTAGTAGGCGTGAGGTGATTGTATAGGTTCTTAGAATTAGGTTATAACAATGTACCAAGTAGTAACGATCCCTGTTATTATTATGTCCATCTGGTATGTCTCCCCAAAACTATTTGGGTGAATTAAGTGCGATACAAAGATTTGATAGTATGAGCGGCGATCATGTCTATCTTGTCGGAGCTTTAAGCACTCCAATTATTCCATTATGAGTGATGTTGATGCTGATATCATTGGCCGCAGAATCATTATAAACGCAGAGAACATTTTGGGGAACATTAAATGTGTCGGCTTATAATGACAATTACTGAATGACGGCATCATAAGGGGTTTCTCTTTCAATATGAACCACGCAACTTAAATACATTGATTAAAGCAGTGTTATAATATTATTAAAACATCTCCCGGACTTTTATGAAATGTGTTACGGAAAATATATTTGTTCTCGAAATAAACTTAAGAACCTATTTTAAATAGGAAATAATATATTATAGAACATTTCTTTGCGTTAAGCCTTTAATTTCTCCTAAAAAATTGCTGGTTAGAGGATAAGCTGAATTTTAAAAAGAAAATTTCTTTAACCAAATTATATATTTGGCTATAATTATACTACAATTATATTTGTTGGCTATATAAATGAATGTCATTTATCTAGATTTAATCATAGCTATTATTTATATATGCCGGTAGTTTCTTAAAAAGATTTACTTTTATCGCTACTTATAATGTACATATTTCTCGCTGGTAGGAAATTTTATTTATTAGTTTTTGTATAGATACACTTCCATAACCAGTTATTTCAGGGAGTTACATGGAGTTTAAATCAGGATAATTCAGGGTTCCACTGCCGAAGAGCCAAAAATACCGCTTTCCGTATGAAGTCAGCATTGTTAGCAATGTTTTACCCGTGTGAAATGTGTGATATGAAGTTGTAAATTATGATGGTAAATCTTAATCATCATATCAATCATATTTGATCAAAGGTCTCACAGTGTTAGGAGACTGGTCTCAGTAGAAAGTGAAAAGTGGAATAGAAATGTTACTACATACCCATACATTTAAGTAAAATTGTCACCATGATTTAGTAGGAGCTCCATAGAACAATTTCGTAGTTGGATGTTGTGGTACCTATTTGGTAGGTGTAAGGAGTATTTAGGGTTCTCGGTGCATTTGCTACGTGATGCCAAAATATTTTCTATTTATTCTTGAATGCTAGATTTCTGACTATAATGAGGCTCCTATTTTTTGCGGCGCTTGAATATTTTTTGGGACATTTGGGTCAGCTCCATTACAAGAGTATTTAAAATTGTATGTAATAATTTATATTGCGTAAGTTACCTATAGGCAACTTATATTCTGTTTTACTTAAAAAAGTTGTTTTATTGTTATAATTAACATTTTGTTGTTTAAGTTGTATTATACTATATAATGAATTTAAATGTTTTTGTTTATGTATAAAACTTTATAGTACACAAATAATTGTGTTACAAAAGGCGGCCTTAAACTAAACATCATTTTCTACCAGCCGACGTCAGGGATGTGCAAAGAAAAAATATCAAAGGAAATTAATGGAAGATATGAATAAAATAAAAATAAAATTTCTGGTTGAAATAAAAGATACCGTTGTGAGAATACAAATTGTTCATTATAATATAAAGATCATTAAACATCAATAAGAATATATTACGGGTAGTTTAGTGTAATATATTAATATTAATGTAGTTTCTTATTTCGGTTCTAACTCCTGAAGCTATCAAAGGGAGACCTCAAGGATCCGATATGGAGCTTTAGATGATAGTACTGTCGCTCTAAATACAGCCATTGTTCTCTGTATAGAGCCCATTAAATACTTCGACTTTAATGAGAATCTTCCATTCCAAGCTCTGTGTGTCATAATCACACTTGGGTAAATTTTTAGTTACTTAGTAGTTATCAGCTTATCACGCTGATGTTCTTCAGTCAGCACACCACACACCGCCCAGTCAATATCTCTCCAACGAATATGTCATTACATGACAAGGCTTTGCGTAACTGGAAATTTTCCACAAGTCGCATTAATATTACCTCGACAAATATGTATATGAACAAAAGATACTGATATATTTAATCGATATCAGCTATGTACTATATGTATTAACTAACTCTTGCGGAGAGCGTTGCCCGCGCGGAAATTGAATGTCCAAAAAAACTAATAAATGCATTTATTTATTCTACTAACCAAGAGCATGATTGTAATATGGTAGGTGTATATCTTTCAGGCATATACCCAAACTAACGAATTTTCATACCATCATTCCATACCTATTTTACTCCCTTATAGGTGGAATTTCCAAAATTCCTTAGTTATTAGTTACACTATATAAAGGACCTATGCGAAAAATTTCAGGACTAGGTTCAGCATTTATTCGTTGTACAAAAATTGTACAAAAGAATTCCGAAGCACATTGGTTAAATATGTTAAATAAAAGAGACCATGAAACAATAACGCTTGTCAGCTGTTTATTCGATAGCTGTTGGATATATGCGGGCATGCGACACAAATATCTTGATTTTTTAAATCAAAGTGTTATACTACCACAAAAGGGCCTTTAATATGTTATTGTAATAGCCTTCATTTTATTATCTGTCTCGTTATTAATTCTGGCTTGGGGGCCATATTTTTTATTTACTAACTCCATCAATCAAGGTCCGACGACAGTACTTTAAATTAATTATTTACAAACATACAATATCAACTAAAAATGAATGTTAGAACTGTTGTTATATGAAGAAAAAAGTAAATATTCTAATCTTGAACTTTATTTGACAATTGCCTTCTACAATGGCGCTTGGTTGAATAATGTGTTTTTCCTTATGTCAAGTATTAATAAATTATTTAAATA
>DWDX01005109.1:0-10860 GCA_018245675.1 Agara michaeli | reverse complement strand
TGTTTGCCATGGTGATGTCGTCGTCGGGGTCATCTAGGATGTGTCTGGGTCTCCTGAAGCGAGCTACTACTCCCGGCAGACGCTGGGAGTATGTAACTGTTTTTGGATAAGTTCGTTTGGATGGGAATCGTTTTTCTCGAAGTAGCACTTGGCTAACTCCTTGACATACCTGTGGAGCTTCACAATTAAATAAAAATTATAATGTCTATAAACTCCCCGTCTTGGCACAGGAGGCAGCCCTAGCACATCCGGCCGCGCGCTGCTAACAATGTGTTTCTTGTTCCGCGTCCATTTTTCCCGGACACTGCTCTGCATAACTTATACTCTGACATAATAATGCGTACGCCATTCCGAATTTCCGGACCTTCACAAAATTGTGTCACTGGGATAGAATCCATCATGTTAATGTACGAGGCACGTTTCAAAGATTCACTCGAGTGAATGATATACGCATTCATACCCCGCTCGGTTATCATACATTTTGCGCGCTCCTTTTTCACGATCGACAATAGCTTTCGTAACGGCGACGGAATATTAACTTTCATACATTTCCTTATGAATTGAATACATGTCGACTTCACAACCATCGCTCCGCCGGTCGGACGCGGGCACCCTCTCGTGATAGAAGGATTTAAAGCCATAGTTCTTGCATTGGCCAAATGCGGGCTAGCACACTTATGGGAAAATAATGGAAAATCTTTAGGTCTGTTGTTTTCTTCGTCATTTTAGCAAAGAACATGTAATCTGAAGAGCGCACTGACGTAAGTCACAGGAACGTGAACCCCAGACCGCCGAGGTAGGACACTCAAATCCAAACCACTGAGCAATCACTACTCACTGACTTCTCTAATTTTTTTCCTACATATTACTTAAAAGGTAACTATTAAACGTTTAAATAGGACAATATTGTAAAAAACATGTATGTATAGATAAACATTATACTCTTTCCTCTTAACCGTGAACGTGAAGATCGCTTAACATTTCATACGTTTTTTTACGTTTTCAATGACCTACTTCGTAAACTGACCGAAATCCCGCTAGTGGCCAGAACGGGGCCCTGAATTTCAGTTCCCGAGCCCCTCGTTCACAAAAGCTATAAAAAAGCTAGTTAACTTTGATGCGAGTTTAAAAAGTGTTCACATCCTCAAAGTTATTTTTGCGCTACCGCCATAAATGAAGGATTTTTTTAATGAATTGATTCGGTAGACACTAGCCATTTTAATTATATATGACAATTTACTTTTAACTGTATGTATCGTGTACGTACGTGAAAACTGTCGACAATAATGGTTTTCCATTTCAAATATTTCCAAACACTTTCGGAGTGATATCTCGAGCGGCACCGAAATAACGTCTCTCTGAACGCCGCACCGAACATTAGCAATCGCGCGGCGGTAATTGAAACTCGATCGATGGAATGGAAAGCTCGCCACCGCGCCTCGCGCTTTCCACGTTGTGACTTTGATTTCAGCACCAACACAACGAAATATTCACGGCCTCGTTACAAGTAATTATGATATCGCGATTGATTAAACATGTGTTTATTTATAGATACGCCACGTAAATGAAGTCACGGAACTACCAATATATTCATATAAATCGATTATAGCCCTAAAGCGCTCGTACCCTACGCGGTCGTACATTGCAAACGATGTGTAAAATTAAGACACGGCGAGCGGTCGGGGTTTGAATGGGTGACCGTTACCGTTAGCGGTAAATTGTCAAGATCTCTTACGTACTTTGACGGGCACGTTAAGCGGTTTGTATCGTTTCGGAACAATCATTACAAGTCATCGCTTTAAGGGTGACTTACGAACATCGCACAGACCTCCCGCGGCCGTGGAAGAGACCCGCATCCAGCAGTCGGACATAAATAGGGTTGTAGCAAATAAAAAACTACTTAAAATACAATCGTTTAGACAGAACCAAATAGCATACAATTATCATCAATGAATTTTATGATGGTTCATTTTAGTTCAGCCTCTAATACACCGCATTCTGTTCCGATTGTCAATTTACTGTTTGATGCGAATCAAACCTTTCAGCTCAATGATTCCGTAATCAAATTTTAGTATTTCATGACTCTACAATGGGTGCCATTCGATCGCATCTCAACACACCGTGCTTATTGCGAATATGAAAAAGCTTTTCTATCAATTTTATTGCTCAAATATGTGATATAATGCAGGATTCCGCATTGGCTTGTGTAACTAGACACCGTTTCACTCTCCTACTTATGTGTTAATTTACTTAAGTATACATTTTATTCTTCGTATTTAATTTTTCATATCGATTTGAAGTTTAAAGCTCGCCCGTTTGAAATGCAAACACGGGACAAGTCGAAGTCCGGGCGTCTCGTTTGTCACACGGTACGACCGAGGGCCGCGTCGGGGCGCCACCAGCAACGTCACGAGCCGCTGGCCCGCTGCGCTGCCGTGCACCGTCGCGAGCGTCCTACATCAAATTATTTATACATGCGCGGCTCGGCCACCCATCGCTCGCGGCGCCAGCCCCCGAGAGCCGGTGTGCTGTTATTGAATTTTTAAACTTTTTTATCGTCCACCGATCCGATCACCTGCTTCATTTATAACTCACTCCCCGCATTCGGTCGGTCCGGCTCGAAGTCGTAATGAATTCCAATTATTTATTAAGCAACCGGGACTCGGCGTCCACTTTCGTTCATACATTACTGCTACGATTAGATTTGAATTCGACGACTTTTCGGACTGAGCGTTCTCGTTTACTTGATAGTTCACATTGATATATTGATACAACTCTGTACATCTCAACAATATATTTTCCAAACGCGTTTTTAGAACACTCGTGTATTATTTATGTAGTTTAATTAATTTATTCCAATTCGCATTGTGACGTCACTGTATAATTCGCAACACATTAATCAAATTATAATCAATTTAATTGAATAGCGTTGCACCATCTGCACAGTAATCTTATTGAGTGATTACTTGCAAGTAATGAACGCACTCGACCGGGGTTTAGTCCACTTAACCCGTCAGATGCGCGATTCGAGCTTCTAATCTGAAGCGAGGAAGCCAGGAGGAGTAACATCGATGAATGAAGCTTTGAGATCGCACAACGATACGTCTTGTATGACGATACAAGTCCACTTAGCTCGTTTTACTCCGACGTGTAACAGTTATTTGGGATTTATGAGTTGAAACGTAACAGAAGCGTCCACACTCTACATGGAGAGTTCTTACAATGTTCCGTTTTGCACCTATTCTAAGAATAGGGTTGAATTAAATATTAACATTTGTAATTTTAAATTAATTCAAACTGCTAAGTTACCGCTGCACCCCTTAGACAACTGCGTACAAATTCAAACGTTAAATAATAAATAAATACATTAATTGATAAAAAAGGAATGCTAAAAAAATCATTATGGTCGGTCACAAGTGTGTTGTCTGACACGGTTAGATCTAAATTGTAACATCTCGAAACTACCGTCGACCTTGCATTGTGCAAGCTTATCTGTTCTTCGGTACCTCCTGAAGATCATCCATTTCTTTTACTCTACAGAGTAACTGCGCCTGCTGTCCCGCTCCACCCATGTTTCGCAGCCACGACTTCTTTGTCGTGTTACAGCAGAAATAGATTTAGTGCTGGCGTTATGGTGATATATAAAGGCAGCGTAACATCTACCCAATCATAGGCTGGAACGGAAGCTTCTACACTGCATTACCAGTAAACGAACAGAACTGTTACATTAAACAACGACACTGTTTACACAGTAAATATGAAGGTGCGTTGCCAATAGCGAAGAGCTCGTTCGACAGCCAAAACACGTGTTGGAACTCGAACAATGCATGTTTATAAATCCGACTCCACTATAATAAACTTAATGACTAATAGATAATGGGGCGGGTGCGTATCTACTAAACAAACGGTTAAGGTCGTCGCTCACTAATCAACCGGCCATCCGACCGCCGCCCGTTCGTTCTGGGTTCACCCCCTGGCAGCGGGCGGGGCGAGGCGTTTCGGTCGGAATATGAAGATGCTAAGTGGGTTCATATGTATGAAAGTCTTATAAGAAATCTCAGAGGCACGAGACGAAGCGGTGGTGGTCGGGTGCCGGGTCGATAAGTGAGCGACAACGTTTAGTTTGATCGCCGTCAGCGCGTTACGCCAACGCCGGCGCGCGAACGTCTTTACGATACTTAACACACTATATTACTGTTCAATTTGTAAACAGAGCGTTATCCGTTCGTGTGCTAATACGTAATACGGCTCGTTTATACACCGACCGGTATCTGTAATCATAACGGTGATGTTTTATTGAATAGCATGTCGTAGGCATAAACTCTCGTGATTCACTCTTCAAGACGCGAAGATGTAAACAAACGCTCGAAGCACCGACGTGGTTCGGGTGCAGTCAGTGTTTGGATGGATGTTCGTGGCTAATTGTCACGAACGTTTTCGGGTTTCGGAGAGCACGTTGAGCACTCGGTCCCAGTTTTGAACGTCAGGTTACGATCGTTGAAACACGACAGACGTCTTAAAGGCATCCCACGGGCGGTCTAACCGTTAACCCGTATCTTACCGATTCTGTTTTCGCGCGAGTGACCTGTGCCCAGCGGTGGGATAGCATAATAATGACTAAATGGGTTATGACATTTTACATTGTATTACCTAAATTGCACTTATTACTGGTCTCTAAATACTGGTAGTGAAGGTTCTGAAGGTACGAAATCTACGCGGTTAACACCGCGTGGCGCAACTAGTACTAAAGTATATTATAAACAAAATCCCCTGGGCATTTTCTCAGTGGAAATTTTTAAAATAAAACGTACTGAGGTAGTTAGTTTTATCAGACTTTACTTTGCGGAAATTCGTGTTATCAAATTAAGCTAATGTGACGTTGCGGGAGGGTGCGCGGTCGTGCCCGCGTTGAGGATATTGTAGACCGTTACGTGTCATATTTTAACGTTTAATCTGATAAGTTGCATTAAAAAAGTAAGAAAAATACATTCGAAAACCGTAGTAACGGCGACGTGGCTCGCGACCCGTCACATTTTCCATGAACGCGAGACTTTAAGGAGCCGCACTACTTTAATGCGAAAAGACGACTGCGTCATAAGTACCTCTACAGGACCAGCCCGTGGCCTCGCCGAGGGTAGAAGAGGCGAAGGAACGTTGTCAGCATCGTAGCCGGTGGAAATTCTTAGTTTCCGCCGACTCCTCTACGTAGATCGATGGTTTCGATGCAAGAGTGTAAAGTGGAAATCTTTGGACGACAGCGAGCGAGCGCGGCCGGCAGCAAGCCGCTCACGTGGTCAGGAATTCGGTTGCGATACGCTATCGGCGCTGGTGGCAATATCAATAAATCATGCGGATAGCGCTCCGTAATTAGACGGCCGTCATCGATCACAGATAGCGGCCGGACACTCGCGCGCGACTGCGCTTCTACATATAATAACGACCGTTCCCACTGGCCTCGTCGTGCAGCAATAACACTGACTGGACCCGGAGCTCGTGGGTTCGCTTCTGCGTTAAGCACGTTCGTTTGTTCTGTCTGAGTGTAGTAAAGATATCTATCTATATAAGTGTTATATCGTATATTTATCAGCTATTCGGTTACCGTGAAATAGGCATTATGTTGCCTAGATGATTATTTTTATGTCGGGCGTCCCGGGACACCTCGTATAATTTTTTCATTTCTTTTATTATTCCACTGCTGGGCGTAAGACACTGAACGCGGCCTACACACCCAAGAGAACTTTATAAAGAACTCTAAGGGTAGCGGCTTTCCTGCTTTCTAATGTTTAATTAATAAAACGGACGCAACTTTTAATAGTCAGCGGTACCAGGGTTTCAATCCAAATCGGCGAAGAGGGAGACTGAAATGCGATCACCGTCTACGCTATAATGTTACCATCTTACCAGACAATTGATCAATTACATACACAATTTTACACCTTCGCACAGACCAAATACTGATGTTCATTACTCAAATATTTATCCTAGATGGGAAACAAACCTACGACCCTGGCTCACCAGTCGAGAGTCGCTAACCACCGAACCAACACACCGGACAAATATTAAACCTTCCTGTTTGTATACGGAATCAACCTTAGCTGTTAATGATACTAAGAATTTTATAAGGCAAAGCGGTGTAAGGTCCACCGCTGCAGCCTAACTACGCGTCTATACAATACCTTATCTGGGTATTCGGAAGTATGTATAATGAATAGAACTATTTCAAAAGGAATTTACATACGAAAGTTATTTTCACGACACCTCAAATATTATTCAGTTTAACGGTAGAAATCGTCGTAAGGAAAAAGCGTTATGCCCCGTCGTGCAAGTAGTTTCTCTCTCACTTTGTCTTTCTCTTTATTTTATATATTCAATGCTAAAGGCATGGCAATTTCATAAATCTCATGTTATTTGCGTAAGGAAGGGAATGCGCCGGGGAACTCGCTTCCTGACGGTGGTCTCCGATCGCATACATATTTAAAAATAATTTGTGACAATATGCTCCACCGCTTTCGCGACTGTACATTGGTCACGGAGCGCCGATAAAGAACATTTTCGTACGCGATGCGATAACGTATCGCGTATCTCGCAATCTGTTACACGCTATACCTTGTAACGATGCTCTATAACAAGTTAACAGCGTGTTTACGGACATCGGCGCATCTTCACACTACACGACTCACACTTCGACACTACGATAAGCTCCTAATAACACCTGGCAGCCAACGAGCGGCGCTGCGCTGACAGAGATCTCTTCTCTTAGCGTATTTTTATAAGCATACGTGATTCGTAGCGTGCAAACCCCGGATGTTCTAAATCGAAATTTAAATTCTTTATTCGCCAGAACGCAGTACATAAAAATGAAGTCAAATTGTTATCAATAACAGTGATGGACTGATGAACATTGGATTATAATGAAACATAATTACAATTAATTTATTAATACAATGTCATACAATAAAATAAAGTATTTAATATAAACGAACTGTATCGGTTACTTACTACCTGCATTGAGAGTTTTAGACTGATTTTAAAATGAAAAATTTGTACGCGGAAATGGTAAAGTATGGATTAATACTTAAATAATACTCCTTCATGTTTCTACCAATAAACGTTTTTACTTTATCTTAAAAAGTATGTGAGGTAACGATGGCCCGGAAATTGCGACCAAATCCCAGGCTTTTATTATCAAAAAAGATATTACATTACCGAACATGTTAATACCGGTATTTATTTTATAAATCTGTTCCGCAAATAGTTTTCAACGAAAAACACACCGAAGAATGAAAATCGTTATCGATTTTATCGACCACCGTCGATAATGGGTTCCAATATCGCAACGGTCCCCCTTCGAACGCGCATTTTCAAATGAGGTCCTTCATTTTATTGAATTCAATTGAATTTTAAACGGCGTGTGGATAATTTGAAGTCGTCTTAATAAAAACGGACTGGCGAATGTGGTTCCCGTTATCGCGCGTTGTGCTGTTTTTAAATCGAACGCACAAAAGACCGCGATAATGGGCGCGCAGATCGCGTTTTCGTCATCACAAAGGACGACGCCACGTGGGGCAGGGACATTGCAATATGACGGGTCACGACCTGCATTAAAGTATTGGCAGGCGAAGACTGAGAATACTCAAAAATTTTAACGTAATGCTCAACATTAAACCATATCGCCGATATCGAGACCGGTGGTGGTGGTCGGTGGTGCGCGACACGTGCAAACGGTATTGTTAGCGACAAATCGACGATCGTGAAGACGTGTTTTTACGGCCACCGCGGACCGCTATAAAAAGGACGACGTATTCCCTTGTCCGATGCGACCGTGCAGTCCAGTTAGGATAATGAACCGCGTTGGGACGTTACAATGTTGTGTTCGTGTCCGACAACTTTACATAACCGAATACCCGCGCTGGAAGCTGAACGCTCTCCTGTCGTTATGAATTATACATCCCCTTATGTGGTCGAAGCGTTTGTTGTTAAACATCAAATTAATACAAGTTGCATTAATTCAACAATAGTATCCGATATACTGGTTGGCCGGTAAACTTCATTATTATTAAGTATATATCATTTTTAAAAATCCCGTGCAATGCATTGTCTAATCGTAACAACATTTAAAATTAGACGAATCAAAATCTGCCGAGCGTCAGTCGAAATCGCGCGCATTATAATTCTTCAGAGGCAGCTTTCCCGTTTCAGAATTCCTTTTGTAGTTATCAAAATAGTAAACAACCTTCAGAGTTAAATGTGATATTATCAATAGCGTCCCGAGCGGATCGCGAGTGCAGTGTAAACTTAAAGCGAATGTCAAACAAACGGATTGTAGGTACAAGTGGGAAGTTTCGCGGGAATACGCCAAAAGGACGAAAGCGTGGGAGGTTTTTATAATAACCGAGCAACTACGCACAATGCACGCAGCAATTGTGCTCTTCTGTTTGCGTAATACGTATTTGTTCTTGGTGCCGGTCTAAAAGAGCAAAGGCTCGCCGGGTACACAATCCCTGCGTACATTCGAAGCGGGATTAAACAACACCTTACTGCGGTAGTCAATGATTAGTCTATATTTTATTTGTATAAAAGAAAATTTATATAGTTTAAAAATCATTGTATATAATCTGTAATATAAGAGTATAGCATGGTTATTGATTTTAAAAAAAGGATCACAATACGTGTCGTTCAATATTAAAACGATTTATAACCGCTATAAATATCCTACCGAATTAAAATTTACGTTCCCCAACAAGATCCTCATTTCATTAAGAATTCAGTAGTTGTCGGTGCCAACTGGATCCAACAATGGGCATATTATACATATATTTCGGAGCTAACTCCTACGGACAGACAGCGGTCTATTTTCACGGAGGGCCGTCGTTCAGCTCGGGCAGTCTTCAATGTATTTTTCTGGGGAGGAGCCCCAACGATACACTATCTCAAATTCCTCCCGCTTTTTACCTACGTTCATCCATTAATCAAATTCCTTTCCTCGTATACTTATGGTATTAATAAAAACAACTTCTTTGCGAACACTCGATAACCGTGAGTCATATGCGGAGGGAATATTTATAAGCATGTCGGCCTCATCCCTCCTCGAGTACACTCTCCCTCGTACACCAATATTGTAATAATATTATTGATTTTCAAAATTCTATAAGGATAAAGAACAAATTTAAATATTGGATGCCGTAGTGAAGTTGTAACACGAAGCTCACAGAGGATTTCGAATAAAAATCTTATTTCAGAATTGCAATCGTAGTATCCGGCGACCATACTGTCGATTCTGGTCGAACGATCGAACGCCATAACTTCTCTTTCAAATACTTTTTATTAATTCCAGTTCTCAATTCAAAGCTAATAAAAGTGCGTTCGCATTGACGCGTCGATTTAGTGGCGCGATAAATTTCGGCTGAAGTTTAGCGAGCGCGTATTGTCCAAACGGTCGGGCCGACACTGCACACGAGGTATTTTCGTAGTAACCACCATTAGCTCGAGATGCGTTCTACAAATCGACCCGAAACCGCTCTAAAGGGCGTACCGCTAAGGTTCATTATTTATTGTAGTGGCAAATTCGCTAGGGATCGATTATTTGAACAAACAAGCCCGGTAATAAATCATCCGCTCCGGGTTACCTGCTAGCGATCGATACGAAAAAAGGTCCCCATTTCGAAACAAAAGGGAGTGACATTTCCAACATCGCCGCCGTTACTCGGGATATTTAAAATACCCTCGTTTTGTTTTAACTTATTACGACAAAGCGCTAAACACTCGTGTAATATCTAAGACGACACAATTATATTTATATTTTTTGTTTATTGAAGTTTTGTAGCGAAAAACTTAAATTGAATTAAATTTAAGTTTTTTGCTACGTACGTACGTGCTTCGTACGTGGTTAAAGTGCCATTCGATATTTAAGAGTTAATGACTGATAAAGTCATTGACTTTTGACAGTAACATACAGTACATTGTACACGTTAAAGACGCACCATTGGTTTTTCAACATTGGAACATCGCGCTGTGTTCGTTACATGACCGTTTGACAAGGGACATTTTATTTTAAACTACAGCACAAAGAAAACTCGCTGCCGCCTTTTGTCACACCCCTTGGTGAAATTTACTGTAACACAATAGTATTTTCAGCAGCTTAGCATGAAATGTTCCACTCGAAATGTTCCTGGCGACAAATATGGGCCGTTTCGAAACGGTGTGTTTAATGTTTCTACAAAATATGTACGCTCGTAAAAAGAGAAGGTTTCCGAAGATAAGGCACGTTAGTTAAATTATGAGGTAATATTATTTAATTGGTCACTTTTTCATCTCGAAAATCTGCAATAACTTTGGAAGTAATAAAATGACTGTCACATTTCTACATTTTATTGTTTAAAATATAATGTGGTAAGTTTGGGGCTTGTTGTAAATCTTTTGTCATACACGAGTAAATTGCTTAAAATATTTTACGACTGCCGTCATTAAAATTCAGTTGAAATTTTGTCTTTACGTGTCATAACGTTACAAAAAGCTCACCATTGTTGCTGTCTGCATTCAGCCGCTACTAGAGAATAAAAATTTTGCTAATAATAAAATTTGCAATATCTTTCCGTAGCGGGTAAATTTCATAAGAACAATAGGCAGTAAAATTTGACTCGGACGGCCTGTATAATTACCATGCAATTAAACACTTACAGTGCATTTTATTCTTCTCTGTATTATTTTAGTAAATTTCGTATTAAACGAGATTATGTTTGAGATAATCTCGTTTAATACGAAATTTATTTTGAAAATTTATTTATTTTGACTGCCTCGTTGGTCGGGCGGTTGCTAGCGCGACTGCCGATCGCGAGGTCCTGGGTTCAAATCCCGGGTTGG
>DWDX01005108.1:0-10863 GCA_018245675.1 Agara michaeli | reverse complement strand
ACACGTTATAAGTAGCTTTTATTACATAGTTATATTGTCCAATAATAACTGTTTAATTAAACCGTTAACGGACGTGCCATCAACCCTCACTAAATGTGCCTTACAGACTTGCTAACACGCTTAACACATAATTATTGTATTCGTGTTCTACTTGTTTTTATTTACGACTAGTTATTATGTAGGTCTTCGTTCAGAATCCTTTATGAATGGGAGATATTCCCGGAACAATCTATACTTTTACACTTAATATTATAAATAGGAAAGATTTGTGTGTGTATATGTGTGCGTATGTATGTAACGAATAGGCTGAAAAACTACTGGACCGATTTGAAAAATTCTTTCACCATTTGAATGTTACATTATCACTGATCACCATAGGCTATATTAACTACAGGAGACAAATAAGGATCCTTACTAAAACGACAATAATATAACCCAAGGTGGAAAAAAAATACCATAAAATGTCTTTCATCGCTTGCGCTGCGAAAACTATTGATGATAGAACAATAAAATATACTACAATATTAAAGAACGTATCAATATCTACAAAAAAGTCGCGCTAGCATATGTCTAACTATTGTAGTTATGTCACTACAACTACTTTACTACGATGCGGGAGAAGGTCATGTACATAATTTTTATGGCAGACCAACGTTTGCCGAGTCAGCTAGTATTCTATAACCTGAGTTCAATAAGTAATCAACGTACCGAATTTTATCAAAATCGATCCATTCCTTTTAGTATGACATGCGCACATACATCAATTTTAAAATTGTTTTATTTGTTATACATATGTATATCTATAGGGATTTGAACTTTAATGTTGTAGATAAGTCAAAGCTACGAAGGATTTCATGTTGTGGCGGTAATGATTCCCCGAGCAAACGGATATACGTTCTACGACGTACCAAACGTAACTTAACAACTTAGTATCAGTATTATTACTGTGAATATGTTATAGCACTAAGTACTCGTGGTTGTTTTACGTAACCTTTTACGTACATTCTATTTATCGAACATCATCATATATTTATAAGCAGTGATAGCCCAGTGGTCTGAATTCAGCCTCCCACTTCGGGGGCCTGGGTTCAATCTTGGCACACAGCTCTGTTTTATTACGTGCGTTTTTTTAGGTAAAATTTAAATGTCACTTGCCATAACAGTGAAGGAAAACATCGTGAGGAAACCTGCACGCACACCTTAGAGATGCTATAAATTGTATAATATTTTCTAAGGTGTGTGAAATCTACCAATCCGCACTCGGCCGGCGTGGTAGACTATGGCTTAAATTCGCTTTCACCATTAGAGGAAACCCGATCCAGCATGGACCAACAAAAGAGTCGAAAAATATATATATATCGAACAAACAAGTAGTAAAACTTATTAAAAGTTGGTACTAAAACATGAATCCGTACAAGTACTCGTATATGGAAACGGATGGATGGAATCAAACGATAATCTTGAGAATCGTGGAGTTTCGACGGTTTCAAGAAACGTGTGGTGAACAAAGGTGAAAACAAAGCTGCCTATCGATATTTTTCGTTTCCTACAACTTGTACCTATCGGATACAAAGATTTATATTCCATTAAATATTAGGATTATCAGATTTTCTTTGACACGATAAAACGTTTGCTCTCTTTCAATATATCACGGCTCAGTAATATTCCTTTGTTGGACGGTAAGGAATTGGATGGGCGTATGGTATAGGTATATATATATATATATATATATAGTAACCATCTTTAACCACATTTAGTAACCATCGCTGTTACAACTCTTGAAAAGCAGATCTTGAGACGGCCATCTTGGTGCACGGGCATTTTATCTCACACTAAATATGCATATCTCCATATGCAAAACAAGTACTAATGCTTGTCACGCGTATATTTGTCATTAGAAATAATGGAAACCACAGTCCATCAGCAGTCGGGATCACTGACCACTGCACCAAGGAACCAGTCCTGAAATATAAAGTACAACGGCTTCATCTCTCAATACTTCTCGGGTAGACAGGGGTGCTTGAAAGCCCATAATCCCCACGTGTTCTTGCGCGAGTTGATCTCCTAAGCTTATATTTCCGTATACTATTTTCTATATTGCCACAATAGTGATTTTTTACTGAAACCCACAATATGATTCAGTAACAGTATATAGTGGAATGTATATTCTAGAACATTATGGTAATCATAGAATGATGTCGATTTTGAAAACAGAGGAGAATGCTTCTTAATATATTTGACTACTACAGGCTGGAAATATTATTACTTAGCACGTTAAAATAATTTATAAAAGGATTTTTGATTGTTGTTATTAAATTTTAAGGTCGGTAAATGAAATGATCGAAAGAGGAAATCATAGAAAAATGTTAGTGGAAACACACTCACTGTTCTACGTGTTGACAAATAAACATCCTTGGTTTTCTAATCCGGGAGTAAGCAGTGTTGAATTACATTGCTTTTACTCTGAACATTCTGAAGGGTAGACAAGTGAGTTTCAACCGAAATAGACTAGCGACACAAAACACCTCTCAATACAAATAAGTAAACATGTTTGTTTATCTTTCACACAATAGACGTTTCTAGGGAAAGGGTATTGTTTGCCGGCCCCCATAATAATGATACAATAGTCATTAGTGTCATAAGATCATGGCGTAGAGAAAAGCTTTTAGCAAATGACACATGGCGAGGCCCTCGGCGCGGCGATATTGACGGGTCTTTTGTGTAGGAGAGGCAACGTGTCAATTCGCAAGGCACATCTCTATTGTGCGCCATAATGTGATTATTGTGATGACGTCATTATGAGACCACTGTATCTTTCGTGTATGTGTTTGTATTTCACTGAGACCTTAATAAACCACTCGCTCAACCTATTTTAACATAAAACAAGGTAACAAAATTGTATTGTTCGTAAACATGTGGTTTAAAATTGCGTCGCGTCAATTTAAGCCTATTCCGAAACATGACAGTTGTCTGGTATGGAATGGAACGGTTTTGTTTAAAAAATATTGGAATTTTTGACATGTCATTGGTTACGTAGCTGCTTTTAGCGTATTGTTTAGCGACGTATCCATTGTTTATTGGATCTGTCAAACTCTTATTGGCATAATTGACACTAACTTTGAACCGATGTAGACCGAATTAGTTTGACATGATAGGTGGTTATCGATTTAACGTATGTAGTTTCAGGGTTTCAAACTAGAATGGCGTACAAAATTAATTTGCACCATCAATAAAGCGCCACATTTCTTACATTGAGTATTTAGAAAAAAAAATCACGGATAAAGACGTCATTATGATTTTTTTTAGAATTGTCATTTTTACATGTCCAGCCTTAAATCGTACAAGTTTGCTTTGTTTCAAAATTGAAACACTGAAATTTTGAAATGATTTCGTTTTAATTTTGATACAGCTTAATGTAGACTACCACGCTAACCGACTGCGGATTAATAGACTTTAAACGTCTCACAGAACATTATGGAGAACGCAAACACGTGTAGCTTTTCTCACAAATGTTTACATCGTTATAGCGAGTGATGTTTAATCTTAAAAGCTCATGTTTGTAATGTTACAAAATGACACGAAGACAATGAAATCGCCTGTACGACGACACAGACAACATATAATAGGGGGAAATAAGATGACACAGATAACGTATCTGTTATTGGAATAAAGAACTACCTTATTGTACTGACTCAAAAATGTACTTATCAAATTATATTTATCATTTCGGTGCCATAAATACAATAATAAATAAATACGTGTTAATAAAAAGCTCTGTAAATAAACTGAATATTTACCATAAATATAATAAAACGTCAAAAATGTCGTTTCCAACATTCATATCACAGACATTCATAGACCTGTCCTTTGTGAGCGAACAGCCGTAAATACTTAGCGTGTTTCATTGAAATCCATTATTTCTTTATGAATGCATATGAGAATACACGATGCGAAAAATATAGGTGTATCTGTTGCTCGCCTGTAATTTAATATAGAGCTACTTTGAACGGAACTTATATCTTGGCTCACATAATAATGTGTACACATTAGGCATAAGGGATGCTTAGATGGTTTAGGCAGGTTATAATTGATAAGTTTACAAATCTCACCATGTACATAATAATACATATAATTCTCTTGTTTCAGTGCATATCTCAAAGAGGACTTCGCAGTTCTGCCGTATTTGGAGGCTGGATACAACCGGGTGCGTATACATACATCTACTCTAGATTTAGCCGTTCGGGGAAAATAGTATGTATGAAAATCATCGTTTAGCTTAACGATAATTTAAAAAAAAGTATTCACTTGGAATATAGCTGCTAACTAGAATATATCTGGTGTTGTGCTAAATTGTTACACCCTTTTTTGGGGTGGGTAGGTTTACCTTCATCAAAAACTCTTCCATTCGGTGGAGATAAAACTTTCTTAGCGACCGAACAGCGCAAATCATTAGTCTCTGGAATGCTATTTAGTATGCATCAGTGCCTCCCTAAACATACTTAATTACAGTTACTAAAACGATACACTTTTTAACTGTACTGTTTGATACGCTTTCAAGCTAAATAAAATACGTAGTTGTCAATCTGACAACATTATTATCAATCAATATGGCTGTGTGTAAGCCGCAACCAATTCAAATTTCCCTGTATCGATCGGGTTATTCATTTAAAGGGTGACTCACGTGCTATTCAACCTGTTTTTGTCGATTTACATTCGTGGATTAACAGCGAAAATGTGTCATGCCTACTTATTACGTTATTCATTTTATGATTTACAGAAATAACCTCATTTATCTAAGGTAATAGAAAGTTATTTTAATATAATGTGAAACAGTACGTAATTAGCTAAGCACAAGATTCATTTTTGCTTACAAGGTCCAGTTAATTAGTGTCGTAGTTGACTCAATCGCATGACACGTTTTGTAGACATTTCTTCCGGTAACAAAAGTACGGATAGCTCGATAAACAAATTTGAAATTCGAACACTTAAGAACGGCGCGAGTATAAAGGAAAACAAATTAATTACTTTAATTAAATGCTGTAATTACATAAAGAGCGGGTAACGTAATCATAATACAATTAAACAACAATAAAAGTGGATTACGGGTAATTTTCGTGTAATAATAAATGGCACGCAAGGGGCCAGTAATAGGAGTACTTAATAATAATCATAAAATAATACTTTGATAATTATTAAAAATCCTATGTAGTAAAAATATAGTAACCTCACCAAATAGATACGTTTATTCGTAACAGACGTTTGTTTCGCTAATTACCTCTGATTTATTTGGTTATTTTTTTATTTCATTTTCTGAATACATTTTTATTTTCAATTTCTGAACTTTCGCGTACTCAGTAATCCGAGGTTATCAATCAGCTGGTGCCTGCCACCCATGGCTCATCAGGCAACCATCTAAATGTCAGATCCCGAAACGAGCCCGCTGGGAAAGTGCGCAAGGGAGGCATTGGTCACGTTCCTAAGAGATTCTAGTGCCTCTCCTAACATACGCTAGATGACCATGTGGGGTAGGGGGGGGTTAGTGGATATATCTGTTTTTTTATTTTTAAATAGTATCGATATTATTTTAATTTGTACAATGATGATAATTTGAAAAGAAAGGCCATTTATTTCGCACATATTGTACGAGTTAAATAATAAAGAAGTAGGTAATGTCTCAAATGTTTAAAACAAATATAATTCAATGACTATAAACGACAAAAACCTAAAACAAAACAGTAAATACAAAAAAAAATTCGCAGTAGAAATATTGTGTTTTTGTCCTCCATCTCTAGCTAAATTCTATGTATTATATAGGAAATTGATATATTATCCTTACATTTTTTGTCATATAAATAATAAAATATGATTACCATAATTTAGGAATAATCAGTATAATTGAACAATAACGTTATCAGCATAAATTAGCTATGACGACAGAGTTGCAATTACAATTTATTAATACGGGTCTATAACTCATATGAAATATCTACGGTACTAAAATAATAGTAGGTCTTTACCTATGAAATTCTCGTTCTGCCGTACTGGACATTTCCAATCAAATTTTTTTTGGCTGATAATTCTAATTGCAAATTAATTTTATTTCTTAAATATGATTTTTTTTCTAAAATCGTCATTTGTCTAATTAGTGTTTTGTTTTCAACTCATTCGAACGTTTTTCGTCATCAGGGATACGTTAAAAATTATATGTATTTGTAAGTTCTAGGTGCTTTTGAATGACAATATTTTTACAAACCGGCTACTTCGAAATGAGCCGCAATAGATTTAATCTCTCTGTTAGGGCTCTTAAGTTCCACTCGTCCGCGTCTTCTTAATACTTTCGAAGAATTCCACTGCGCGTGGTAAAAATATGCTACATTATAATAATAGATACACAGAATGTACGTCCAGTTACGTAGAACGTAGTGGAGACTAAAAACAAAAGCAAACAGCGAATATATCATTCCGTTCTTTTGAACATACAATTACCTACGCTTTATTATGTAGCAGATCTTCCGTTTTATTTCTCGTCGGCGAGACAAGATCGCATCAACAAAAGCGCTAATATCACAATAAATCATAAAATCTCATGACAGCTGAGAATTTTAAAACATGTTAAAAGAAGACAGCACAAAATATTTGAAATCGCTTTAAACTACGCGACGACTTAGATATTCTTATACTTCTAGAATATTTTAAATTTGATGCGGCATAATTTTTCGTTACGTTCATCACGATTTATTTGATGTTAATAATTATAAAGTAAGCTATTACTCTGAACCAAACGGAGGACAGTTCCATGTTACAATCCCTTAGAGCTCCACATAAATAATGACAGTGCTCTTCAGGTGAGCCAACTGTCACGCGTGCGGTGATACGTCACGACTTACCGGAATGAAGAGTGACTTCACTCTTTCCGTTCCTTGACAAATTTGTATTGAACAGTTTTAATATTCATATATTCGATTTCAGGTTATGGTCGAAACTCTGGGTGCGGTGGCTTGGTGTGCGGAGATATTGCAGGCGCGTGCGGCAGCAGCGAATTCTAGAGCCCAGGTGGCAGCTGTTGCTGCTCTAGCTGCTGCCACCGACCGCTGCCGCGACCTCGTAGCCGTTTCTGATGACCAACAACGGATCCTCGTTAGTTGACAATGTTCATTTCTAAAGACCCAAGGTAGCATTAGATGGAGTTGTCACAGTTGTCCAGAATTACGTAGGTGTCAAACCATACTTGGCTGGCAAACGACCTTTTCAGTTATTACTTTTCATATCTTATTCTTCGTTACGGACAGACAAATATTTGAAATATAGCGGTTTTCTAATGAGACGGTAGAGATGTTATGACTTGTTATGGCTTGTCAAAAGAATTACACATGTGATTTTCACTAGTACCGTAATATTGCTTGTGACCAGGTTTATGTGTTGGAATTACCACTTCTACTGACATGGTTCAATTCTGTGGACTCATTCCGTACATAAGTCAACTTACTGGTATGCCCTGCAGTGGTTTCGAGTTCGATTGTTGCCTGGCCTAACATTTGAACGATAATTCAATAATATTCTGCCTCTGGGTGGTCGTACACATTTGTTTTTATGTGTATCTTTGATAATAATTAATGTATAAATGATACTCTCACCAGCTAACAAACAAAGCCTGGAACCGTGTGGTGGGATGGCGTGCAGAGGAAGGACCCCGACCGTTAATAGACGCGGTGGGGGGCGAAGCGCTGCGTCTGGCGTCGAGCGGGGCCCGCGACTGGGAGGCGCCGGTCATGTTGCGACGGCGCGCCGCCCCCGACCCAGTGCTGCTGCCGTGCCGCGGCGCCGCTGTAGCTCTTGCTAAGTAAGAGAAAACTTCTGCCCAAAATACAAAAAGAGTATTTGAAAGTTAGTGGAATGTTTTTTCAATATACATCTGCTAGTGGCTACCTAATCACAAGCCTAGCATCTTCCAACAACAACAACAACATACCGTCACGCCAGGTCCCTAATGAGGTAGGCAGAAAGCATTTTCCAAAGGTAATAGTAAAAATAGTTGTGTGACCGTAGTTCCATAAAACTAGCCCCCGGTGTCCGCTTCACGGCCCCCAAATTAAAAGTTTCTCAGTCATAGAAAGTTCTATTTAAAAAGTTAAAATTAACAACGTATAAGGTTTCTGGGATAGTAAAATTTTTTGTGTGACTTTTTCGTGAAATCTGTTGACACTAACACAAGATTTTGTATACCTTTACCTAAAGGACAACTTTTAGATGCATTTTAAGGTGTTGCTTTGTGATAGACTATTTTCATGGTATAATGTTGTTTTCCGATTTACACGAAGACGGAGTCCTGAGTCCTGACACAACTAGTATCTAATATAATCATGTAGCCGGAACCAACTCGGTTAACAGGAAGCGCGCAGTGCAGTGCGCACACTTATTAAGGTTTTCCGGTATGCATCTAAGTTGCGATAACTTGTTAAATTCTCCGAGGCAACTAGATTGGCTAAGGTCAGAAAGTTCCCATGAAATTGACTAAAACGAGATAAGCGATCTCTATTAGTAACCGTGTACGAACATCGAGTATAGTGTCTACGAGAGTAATCGACTATACGTATTGCAGTATGAAAGGTTATGTTGGAACTTTGACTTTGAATAAATAAAAAATGTGTCTGTCACGTGACGCCAAGCACATGTGGAACATCGATATCGATGGTGTTTGAAATTATTACGAATGTCAATAGTATGTAACATTCTCGTTAACCTTATAGACGAATAAAATATCTGAGTTTGTAAAATGTTGTAATGTAACCGTACATTCGCAAATATTATGTTTGTTTGTAAGCGGTGACAGCTTAGTGGTATGAACTTCAACCGCCCACTCCGAGGGGGTCTGGGGCCGATCATGGAACGCATCTTTGACTTGTTACGTGCGTTTTATCACTAAAATTTAAATATCAGCGGCGGCGAAGGAAAAAATCGTGATGAAACCTGCACACCTTAGAGATGTTATAAAGTATATAATACTTTCTGAGATGTGTGAAGTCTACCAATCCGCGCTTGGCCAGCGTGGTAGACTATGGTCTGAAAACCTCCCACTAAGAGAGGATACCCGGTCCAGGAGTTGACCAATGAAACGGTCGAATAAGAAAATTGTGTTTGTTTTATGATAGAGTTGGATGAGTTTGTGACCGTTGGCAGGAGTGCGTCGCACGTGGTGTTCGTGTGCGAGTCGAGCAACGCGGACTCTGGCGGCGCGCGCGGCTCGCTGCACTCCATCCGGCGCGGCTCACTGGACGTGCGCTCCGTGGCGTCCGACGGGCTGCGGCGCACGTCCCTCGCCAAGCTGCAGGGCCTGCCGCTCGAAGCGCCCATCACTAAGGTATCACATATCACATAATGTTAACATTGACTTTTTTCATACTAACAGATTGTTTTATTGTTTTCTATGTTATAGAACGAATAATGACTAATAATAAGGTGAATTGGGCTTCTTCAATCTATCAAGACCACATTACATTAAAGAAAATATGATATTCCAGTACTACCGCAGTTGCCGTAAAATCAAGTCAAGTCACAAATAACAAATAAAGTAAACGTCAACGTACTGTTTTAATTAATCTGTGTAAATTAACCGTCACATAAGACATTCGTCCAAATCCTTGCGGATGATAAGAATGTGATTGAAATCGCGACGTGACCCAAATCCGAAGGGGGGCTGAACGCGAGCTTTGTTTCGGTTATAAGTCAAGCCTTTGTTGTTGGCACGGCGGCTGAAGGGAGGTAATCGACGAACCAGTTTATCATACCCTTACATCGAACGCGAAGTAGACGAGATGCGAACAATACACAGCGTACAAGTTAATGACCGTACAAACGTACAAGATTGTTACGATACGACCATAGGGAATACTTTGTGTTACGGGCTTACGAGACGAGAGAAATAAACGAGGACAAGTTATTCCACTGTCAATACTTCCAATATGGTGTAGACGAAGGTTTTGTCGATATGAAAACGAAGATACTTTAGAAATACAATGTGGTATTGGGGTTGTAAGTCCAGTTGTTCCACAGGTATTGACAAATGTAGCTCGTAATACAGTGTCTATATTGGGTTGACGGCGTTTCCTATGAACGAAGCATAAATATGTTTCAATTGGAACATTGATATCATTCATTCATTGGTTCATCATCATCATTGATATGCATCTGTATCAAAACAATCTGCATATCAATGATGTTGATGAATCAATGAAAGAATGATATCAATGTTCCAACTGAAACATATTTATGCTTCGTTCATAGATTGTTTTACACACTTCACTCGATCATTCGACCATTCGTTTACGGTTTTAAATAAGTCTACATTATGTTGACAAAGATATTCAGGCCATAAGTATTATATATTTTTTTTCAAACTAGAATTCTGCTATTAAAATTTCATCAATATTTTTTCCAAATAACAGAAACAATTGAATCATAATTTGGTTCCCATTGTTCTTTTATTGCCGTCATTTTCCATTAATACCACTTTTAATTAACATATTGTAGCTAAATTATCTGCATTAAGAGGACTTTTGTCTAACTAGAATTCGGCGTAACGATTAATGCAGCCATAATTTAGATTGACCTTCAACCGAATAAATCAAGACAATCCTCAGTATTACATTTTTATTGTGTATTCTATTACATATTGCTGCTTCTATAGTATAATAGCGATTTTGTTTCACATCATTAATATATACGCTATTTGCCATTTCATTAGGTTGTGCACTCCGGAGAAGGACCAGTTTAAAACTCAAATACGTTATCTGTAGCCCGAGCACGAACTTTACCAGAGTTGCTAATGTAAAGGTATCGATAATACGATACCCTTACATTACGTTT
>DWDX01005107.1:0-10863 GCA_018245675.1 Agara michaeli | reverse complement strand
ACTGGTGAATTGTGGGGGTGTACTACACTCCTCTGCCTACCCCTTAGGGGATTACAGGCGTGATGTTACGTATATTATTGTGTAGTTTGTTTTAAAAGCCTATTCATTCAGTGTGAATGCAAAACAGAAACGCTTCAGTATCCATTGCTTTCATTTACATTTGTTAAAACAAGTCGCTCGTTCCTCGTTCATCGTGAAACTCGTCACTTAAGGGGCTCTTTAAATTCCATTAGATGGTTTTGGTACATTCGCGAATATCGATTTGACGATGTTTTAAGCGTTTAGAAAGTATTCCTAATAAAGTTTGCAGAATAAAGAGTTCTTTGTCTATTCTCAGTGGATAAAAAATGCTTATTATTTAATTGTTTCGAATGCTAACGACGCACTAGCATGTAAACTTGTATGGCATGAGGCTCTTGAAGAAAGGGGCAAAAAGAAATCCGCTTTAAAGTTAGCAACGCATCGTCGACTCCTCAGATGTTGCCTGTCTGTAATTGTAAAAAAAATGTCCTTATAGTTGACCTTTGTTAATTGTAAAGAAAAATGTCCTTATAGTTGACCTTTGTTAATTGAGAAGAAAAATGTCCTTATAGTTGACCTTTGTCCCGAGTTTATTGTAAAAAAATGTCCTTATAGTTGACCTTTGTCCCGTGTTAATTGTAAAAAATATGTCCTTATAGTTGACCTTTGTGCCGTGTTAATTGTAAAAAAAATGTCCTTATAGTTGACCTTTGTCCCGTGTTAATTGTAAAAAAAATGTCCTTATAGTTGACCTTTGTCGGTCTTAAGATAACATTATTTGTTAATTTTTATACTCAACGCCTTACACGTTATTTGGTATCTCTATAAATTTTGTCAGTCTATTTAGGGCATTGAAAGTTTTAGTTGCTTTCGCGCTAAAAAGCTTTTAAACTTTAAGACCAGTGCATCGTCATAACATAAATATGTTATGAAATGACAACCGGCTCCATTTTGCACCAAAAGAGCGAAAAATGAGCGTGAAAACATCAAAATACCTTAGTTAAAAAATGAGGCAGTGTTCACGACTTCGAACGCGAGAGACACGAGGATGTTTGTGTGTTATGTAATCTATACAAGGGGATTTCCGTTTCAAATCTCAAACCAGCAAGAGTCTTGACGCATATAGATCCATTGACAAAGATTAAAATTGAAGATTAAAGTACTTTTGGAAATAAAAATCGTGCGTATGTTCCAACAAAGCATGTAACCAAACATGTCTTTCTGGGCTATATGGACTATTTTGTTGTAATAGGCGCCTCTGGTAGCCGCAATTTAAATATTAGGAATCATACATGCTTTCAGTCATTATAATAACTATAGTTATTATAAATATTTCTAACTATAGTTAATATTTCTACACATAATCTTTCTGATCCTGATTCAGCTAGAAACACTAGCACTAAGAATTTATAATGAAAACGAATTTTTACTTGCAGTAATCCTTTTCAACTCACTCCGCTATCTGAATTTATTCTCTACAGTTCATTTACATAACTTATCCGCGTCCAACCTTCGCGCTTTCATTCAAACTGGTCGCAATTAATTGACTCGCCCTACGATTTGAAAGCTTTGACATTTCAGAGTCAGTTGAGAGACAAATGGCCGGGCGATGTAACTGAAATTTTAGTTTGAACTTTTGTGTTGTGTGTTTTTTTTTTATATTTATGTAGTTTTTTTTGACTTCGGTTTCGCTCTTTTGATTTGGACCGAAATTTTTAGTGTGGTGTTGAAATATCTATAAATAGTGTTCGGGTCCGTGACTACTGTTTGGGTTATTGGTTTTTTAAGGTACGTAAACCATGCTTCTATATATATAGGGTATATAAAAAAGTTATTTGTAAATAAGCAACAGGGTTATAAATGAAGTATCGAGTTTGTTGATAATCATATATCTTTTATTGATAATCGTAAGCGTGCAGAAACCAATAAAGCCATTAGCCTTATCCGGTGCGAGATGCCTTATGCCCTATGCCGTATGAACTGATATATTTGACGGTTATCAAGCCATCGAAATACCTTTAACATTTGACGACTGTCAAGAAGTGTTCTCTGTGGCTTAAAACAATAAACAGATTGTTACTGTAGTATCATTTTTATAATATTAAATTAATCCATTGATATGACTAACAGTATCTATGAAAGCTTAAACAATAGGAAAAGCAGCGTGGCCCGTTGGCCCGTTGCGTTGGTTCAATAAATGAACCTGACTGCCAAACCGGGGGCTGTGGGTTTGATCCCATCTTAAGACTATTTATGTACACATATGTTTTCCTTTTGTCGAAGTATAAAATTATTTTTAACAGTTTGTATTTAGAAATGTATTTATCTAAGTACTTTATCAACTATGTGGTTACCATACTAAAGTTGCTAGCTAGTTTGGGATCAGACGTCATATTACTTGTATATAGCTTTATACTACAACAACATACCGTCCAGCTTACACATAGTACTCATTTCTGCTTTGGGTAGAACGCCGCTAGTCTGTACGCACCTTAACGCATTAGGCGGTATATGAAGTAATGATAATGATAACAAACGGCGATACCGTAATGATAATTAATTATCATTACACCTACTGCGTACAACTACAGGCTGTAATAATTCTGTAGTTTGTAGGAGTAACTTCGAGTAATTACAGTGCAGGTGAGTAAATTTCCCTTGGAACTTTCCCTTGGAAGTAAATTTCCAAAACAGTTTTATGTTACAACATTATATCTATATATATACTGATATTATCAATACGAAACAGTATTGTATGCACTTTATCTCTTTGAAATAGCTGAACAGATATTAATAAGAATCAATATCAGAATAATTTGAACTTTAACAAAAACATACGCTATTCTTTAAAAAACCGCGCACCTGTAAGGTGTGGAGTGAACTTCCATTTGAGGCTTTCCCGGTGCACTATTACATGGGGCTCATCGTGAAAGGCGCGAACAGAGCTCTCCTTCAAAACCGGCAACGCACGGACAACTCCTCTGGTGTTGCACATGTCCGTAGGCGACGGTGACCACTTACCATCAGGTGGCCCGTCTGCCTGTTTGCTATGTTAAGATATAAAAAAAAAACCGCCTGTTCTGTTATCTACAACAAGAGTACTTTTTTCGCACTAGAGACACAGTTATCTACACTAATATTATAAAGAGAAAAAATTTGTTTGCATGTTTGTTTGTAATGAATAGGCTCAAAAACTACGGGACCTATTTTAAAAAATCTTTCCCCATTCGAAATCTACATTATCCAAGAGTAACATAGGCTATATTTTATTTTGGATTTTTACGAATTTCCACCTTCAAAGGGAATTGCGGCGACGGGGGCGGGACGAAGTCGCGGGCAAAAGCTGGTATAATAATATTTTTAAAATGGAACTTTTATTTGAAACAACATAAAAAAGGAACTCATATAAAAATAGGCTTTTAAAACTTATGCAGCAATGTATAATAAAACTTTAGCTCAAAACACAGTACACAGTTTTAAAACTTACTGACTTCAACCACGACGGTTTGAAAAAGTGTACCAATGTGACCACACTGGCCGACTTTTAAACCCTCGTTTAATACTTGCGACACTCGCTCGAGTGACATTCGGTAGCTTTTCCCCTTTTAAAGTTCAAAAGCTTATTGAAAGTGACAATTTGCAAATTAAATATAGACTACGGGCCTTCATCGTGTCGCGCGGGTTTGCTGTTTTCGTCCGCGTGGCATTGTTACAGAGATTTTCCTGTCACGCGTGCAACACGCACGCTGGTGCGGAGAGCTTCTGTAAAACGCCAGGACGCGCGCCGCCCGTATACAGGAAAAAGACTTTTAGTTATACTACTGAATGTGGCAGTGCTATGCAAGTTAACAAACAATATATGTATGTATAAATAGTAGATGCAGTTCTTTTCACTTCTGCTGAGTTCACATTCCCCCCGAAATTGTGGGAGTGTGTTTAAAGAAGTCTTGTCCGATTTGAATTCTATTTATGAATAAAAATTGTATTGTTAGTACACAAAAAATCACAAAATAGGTCACTGTCCTGATCCATAATGTATATACGAATTCCATCGTCAGGCATGCCACATAAATTTACGTCCTAAGCCATATGAAAAATGAAAAACTGCACCAAGAGCGGTACGAAATTTCAAATTTGGAATTTGTTTGTTTTTTAAACACACCGATCGAGAAATCATTGCGAACGGCCTTGGCGATTTTTGTGAAAACGTTGACATTCAGTTACGAGATATTACGCGTTTCGTTCGATTATATAACCGAAAAGGTCTCGTTTTATAACTTCTGTTATCACTCAATAACATCGAAAACGCAAAATGATAGATGATTAAAATAAATGAGTATAGAGACAGGCAAGGGTCGCACATCCGCACTGTTGTACGCGCATTCATAGATAGACCGGCCTTGCGGGTGCTGTTCAACTCTGTGACACACTTTTGACTTGGCTTCAAGCCGTAACGACGTACACAGTAAAAACAACTCTGACACTTTCATACTAAGGTCACTTTTACAATAAACGTCAGAAAAGAACATAGTTTTAATTGAGACGGGCTAACGCTACTATCCTGTCGCATATTTCGAAATTTGAATTTCGCGGTTTCCACAAATGCGATATGCGATAGTGGAATTCGGAATACACCTGCAAGGATTCATTGCAATTTGATCCTTATGTCGAGTGGATAAAGTTTTATAAGACGACGTACTCTGGGCCACTAGGTCACGCGTGCCATCCGTTAATCAGCACGCGGTTCTGGCCTTTCGTGCTTTTTAATACGAGCTATATTATCGTGCGCGTGTACAATAATGCCGAGCTTGTGGTACACCGTATCTATTTTTGTTTCCACAGATTGTACACATGTGAATTAAGTGAGCACTGGCATAACGGCCTCCAAGCTCTATACTCGGTAATAAAAACGAACATTTGTTGATATGAGTTTCGAGTGGCAACCGTTTACTTGATTCCTTTTTTGAAAATTTAGCATTGACGGCTCAGTAAAAGTTTGGCGCCGTTCTTGTGTCATGTCACGCCGTGTCAAAGGTTTCGCCATTTATACAGCCAAAGTACTTTAATTTGATAAACGTATCGTAAAGTGATATATGTTGTGAATTATCATTATTCGTAACCAAAGTCCGTATATAAGCACTAAATCAACCCTTATCGTTGTCTAGTACCTAGTTTCAGATAGCATTATCTAGAAATGCTCGAATAGCATTGACTGAATATAAGTTTAATATATTCAAACAGTTGCATCGCTCTATTGCAAGAGTCCTTGCAATTGTTTGAACAAATTAGGTATAACATGTTTGTGTAAGCATCAATCGCATATCAATCTTATATGTTCATATAAATTATACTGCCTGTCAGATATTTATCTACAATATATAAATGTATTCTAAGATTAGTTTTACGGTTTTAAATTGATTGCATTATACATTTTGACTGTGTAGTTTTGTTTTTTAACGGAGACATTATTATATGATTGTTATCCAAAAAATTGTAAATAATCGTTTCACGTGAGTGTGTAATTCCTTTATAGTTATTTATGAACAATAAAATTACAGCCATATTATGCAGCAGGAGTTTCATTGAAATTGTGCAACAAAATTGAAATAATTTCATTTCTATACTAAATTATCACAAAAGTGAATTATAAAAATAATAACACTCTAGAATATTTTTTTCAATGAACCCCGTCGAAAATTGTGTTCGCGACTAATTCTTTTCATTCTCTGTTCGTGCGTAAAATTATGTAGTCAACACAACGTATAGTTATGCTTTAATCAACATTTTTAATCATAATTTCATAACGAACTCTTTCGTAATCAGTGATACTGTATAGCGTAGTTTAACATACATTTCTTGCATAGACATATAAAAGATGGGACATTATCATCCAACATATATTTTTGAATGCGCTTTATTATTTGAAATATTTCTACATGTCATATAGAAACAATTTGATTGTTCCATTTTCGAAATATCTTTTTAATTAACAGTCAATTGCTATCGATTGTTTTTGTTCCGTATTCTAAATTTGAACTCTGGAGCGTTCTCTGACGCTTAGCTTAGAGTTTCATATAGCTAACATTTCGCGTTTGAATCACACACGTACAAATTCTGAAAATCGCATTATTCCGCCATTTTGTCATAACTTATCTCGAATGACCGGTATTTTTTCTAGGCACTGCGGCTATTCTAAGCTGCGGCCTTAGAAATCCCTAGTGACCCCGTTTCGGCTATCAATAATATAAAAAAAAACTTCCAACCGATGTCGCCTTGAAGGGATATTGCGAAAATTGTAAAAAGCGGGCTGGTTGAGCAACGGTAGGTACCCAGAAGGCCGAATTTCACTCGGTGACAAACTAATTGTTCTCGCAGGGAGCTTAGTACAATATGCTGCATTTATTTCTATGTAACAAAAGAACGAGCCAGTGCTCACTGCATCGGCACACAGGGTGGCCAACTTTAAAATATAATAGCTACAACCTTAGCGGCATTAATAGGTATACTCCAGCCACCGAACGATAGACAGCGTCATCGCTTATCTCCAACACATAACTACCATAAACAAGTATTTCTATAGCAATGAAATTTGAAAAAAGAACGTGCGCACATTTTTAATTATGTCCATGAATGACTATTATTATTCATTCATTATTCATTGTTGTTAACAAAGACTTAATGCCAAATTAATGTTGAACGAACTTCGGTAGTTTTACCCGAGTGTAACATTACGAATCTGCGAAATGTAATATTACAAAATCGTCACATGTAACATTACCAATCGCTTGTCACTTGAAGCCGAACGCATAGCGGGTGACGTCACCGCATGTGAAGTGATCGTGCACGCATGTATACGTACTCGAATAATTTTATATGTACGCAATTAAGAGGAGCGTTCAGTGTTCACTCGGCTTTAGTCCAGTGACTTAGTCCAGACACCCAGTACGATATCAACCAACTGTTACTTGTAATACTCTATTCAGAGTGTGTATAACGATAGTATTATTGGTGTAGGTTCCAGTAATTTTGAGATTGTTTATTTACTGTTTTAAAGATTGGGAGGACTTAACGCCGGTTACATTATGACGGGCTAAAATGAAACTTAAAGGGGATGAAAGATATCCCAAGTTTACCCCAATCGAGAATCTAAAGGGAAATATTCCTAATCAGCAAAAATATCGCCTCTTCTATGCGTGTATCCGTCGAGGTCATTGACACACATTGAATGATGCCAATAGTATCTCAGAGGTAGGAATAAACTTGTGACTAAACTAGACTAACAAATGAGACCTTAACTATAGATTTACACGATCAAGTAACTGCTGACTTCTGCAGTATTTGTTATTTTCTTAGTATAAAGTCAATAGACTTATTGATAAGGCTTAAAATATCACATCGTCCATCAACCCCTAACTGTGCCAGTGCCCACTGGACTAGTTTGGAGTATATTTCAAGCCTGCCACATTGAGAATAGTCTGCCTTAAGCGTGAGACTTGTACCTAACAATAGAGCGTAGTAAAAGTAGTAGCCAGTACAGTTCTTGAGAATAAAATGTACTAAATAACTGTCCTACTAGCTAGTGTAAACGAGCCTACGATATTTAAATAAAAGGTAATTACCAAGTCGGTGTGATACTAAATTTACTATTTTTATAAATATCTTAATATAATTAATTCTGTACTATGTCTTAGACATTCGTATAAATCTCTTTGAAAAATATACATTTCATTTCCAATATAGTTCATTTTCTAGTCTGCATCCGCGAGGCCATAGCGTACTATTTAATGCAATGTATCAATGTGGACCCATTTGTACAATTTTACGTGCATTAATGTGGTTTGTGCAGCGGTGATACAGTACAAGCAGTGACAGCCTAGTGGTTTGAAATCCGGACGCCCACTCCGGGGGGACTGGGTACGATCCTGGCACGCATCTAATTTGACACTTGCGTTTTGTAAGTGAAATTAAAATATCGCTTGCTATAACGGTGAAGGAAAACATCGTGAGGAAACCTGCACATCTCAGAGATGTTATACACTATATATTTTCTGAGGTGTGTGAAGTCTACCAATTGGCACTTGGGCAGCGTGGTAGACTATGATCTAAAACCCTCGCACTACGAGAGGAGACACGCTCCAGCAGGTGATCGATAAAAAAGGGGCGGGGGAAAAAGACAGAACTTTTCAAACCTACAGTAATTAAGACAAAGCGTGCTACTCCGTAGACCTCACCACTGTCTATTCTGGTTCTGAGCTGATAAACATGACTTGCAGACTTGTACGCTCCTGGACTACTATTGTATTTGACAACCAGCTCACTTGATGGTCAGTCAGGTGCAGTCAGATGAGTTTGCTTAGAAAGTGCCTATGCACTTCTGTTTTGTTTATTCCCAAATGATGTATTGGTATAAACAGACCGTTAAGAATACCACTTGGCTGTCTGCACCGGAATTTAGGTGAATCTCCGGCTCTAAGGATGTCGCTAGTAATGTTAGTCGTATGTTATATGTTAGTCAAAACGTGTCAGTTTAAGTTGCGATACGAACGAAATCACCTAAAAGTGTTTTTTGTTTTTAATTTATTAAAGGACTTTGTCGCAGAGCGACCATACCGTCCCGTAACGATCAACACACACGTTACAACAAAAACAATACAACAAAAACAATAAACAAAATTAAACTGTAAATAAAGCTAAGTGGGCTAAGTCAACCGGCAGTTTCGCCTCCTCCGAAAATGGAGAAGCCAACACGCTGTTGACGTAGCCCACCTGCTTAGATTTGACATATCCAAAACAAGAAGTTCTCAACGATCGATTCCCGGACACATTCCATCAATAAAGGTTTTATTGCTTGTGTGTTTATCTGTTCTGCGCCTAATATTAACATGGCGACTAGTAGTTACTCGTAGGCAATTACGAACCACGCGTGTACCGCACGCGCATACGGCAATATGCGCTGAACCGCGATCGACACTCCTTGATACTAGTGCCAATTTTTTTTCTATATTACGAAATATCAAACGAACCACGGAACAGTATCTCGACATCTCTATCCATTTACGTGCAACTGTATAAATAAATGCAATATATTGAATAGCCAAATCACTATCACTACATAGTACAATACAAAGTCGCTTTCCGCTGTCTGTATGCTTGAATCTTTAAAACTGCGCAACGGATTTCGATGCGGTTTTTTTCAATGGATAGAGTGATTCGAGAAGAAGGTTTATATGTGTAATAACATCCATTATATTGTAGAGAAATACTGTTATTTTTGATATTTATAATGTGATGTCGTAAATAATTACATTTTTTGCGGCGGGGGCGGGACGATGTCACGTGCAAAAGCTAGTTCAGAATAAACGGGGATCACTGCTTATTCCTATATTTCGTTGGTTAATATGATGAATGCTTTCAAATCAGTGTTTAAGTTTCAACTGCTTGACACAAGCCTCTTCTATTTACCTATTCGATGTACAGTCAAAGTTAACATATCTCGAATATATAGTATCGTCACACAATTGTCGCTGCGACATTCACATGCCTACGGCTATCGAGCTGTATGCAATTGATCGATACTGAGTTACAAGATTGTCCTATTATCATATACCGTTCAACGTCACACGGTTTTTCAATAGCAGAGCGCGTTTAATTACTCTCGAACTTTATTAATTGAATCATACGAAACAAAATCCTGAGATATACCAATATATATATATGCAGTAGGTTGAGGACCATCGCACACAGATAAATAGTCAGCAGTTTGAGTATATATTAATTTTTTTTTTCTCAGAGAATTAACGATTATAAATGCATTCAGCCAGTGGCTAATTATTATGCGCTTATTAGATTCGTCATTAATGACGAGGTTTTCCTCTTAGCTAGTTGGAAATTATAAATGAATACGAGACTAATTACATAGAAAGAATCGACTCGAGGAAAATATTGAATAAAAAATACAACGAAGTAAATGTCCATTGACTGTTTTCTTTCGTACAAATGCACAACGGCAATGTAAAAAAAAAAAAAAGCTATACATAGAATGTACGACTCGAAAAGGATTTAAATATTGTTACTTGCGCTGCATACTGTTGATGGATTGAAATAATAAAATGTTTCTACAATATTATCTTAATATTCTTAATGTAATAAATTATCTATTTCGAGTTAAAAAGATATTATTGCGCTAATCCGACCAAATCGAAGGCTAAACGATAACATACCGTGGCGTTGAATAAGTCTTTACAAAAATAAACCAAGTTTCAAATAGATATTAATGCACAATAATTTTGGGAGACACTGAGAAATTCATAATCATTGCTTCTTCGTTAACAGAACGCGCAAAAGTCCCAAGTTTCAACTGTGGTCGTAAAGCAAACAAAATGGCGGATAGAAAAACAGATGTCAACAAACTACGAAGGCCGTGCCTAGTACCAAGACGAGTCGAGCGCATGCATCGACGCAGGCTATATGGGTCTTGGCCAGTCAACTTTTTCTTGTGCACTTTAGTACTAAACTAACGCCTGTCACATGCTCATGAGCTCCTGGTACCTAGGCTCACGTATGATAGATTTTATGAAGGTTTTTGATTGAAAAACTACGCTTATTTTATTATAGCGACCGCTATTATACTGTCAGGCGATTATAGGCTCCTAGTACAAGTATCTGACAATATAACTCTGCGATTGTAAATATTTTTGTTTTTTTTTATCACAAATTTAACATTACTAGTGGTCGCCTAGGGGTCGAAAATCGACCGCAGCTAAATTTAAAAAAAAAAAAAATTTGAAGACATTCTCTACAATTTTTCTGTGTACAAATTTTCGTGTTATTAAAAAAACACGA
>DWDX01005106.1:0-10867 GCA_018245675.1 Agara michaeli | reverse complement strand
CATATAAATAAAATTGAAGTGTCTGTCTGTGAATTCAAAATAACACAAAGACAAAGAAAAAGACGAAGACGTTTATCTGCACAAATATGGGTACATATAAAGATGTTACAAGTTTATTAGTTCAAGCCATACTGCATGCTAATCTCTGGAACGGCTGAACCGATTTTAATGGGACCTTAGCTGGAAGATAGAGGAGGCTATGGGGCTACATATAGGCTACTTTGTATCCCGAAATTCCCACGGGATTTAGGCGGGAAACGCCGCGGGGCGCAGCTCGTATTAAAGTGAGCAGAAGCGGGGAATAAAATTATAACATATAATTTAACAGAATAACACAATTCGACATAATTCAACATAATAACACAATTCGTATTCCACAAGAGCAGTCGTAAGCCGAAAACTTCCACAAAGATTATCTGCTCCCAGTTGAAACGTCAGTGGAAATATTGTGCAAATGAATAATTTCTATTCATTTAGTGTTAATATTCATTCGGTGCAATTCAGTTTGTCTGCGGATCACTTTCGTCCGAACAGAAGCTTCTGCTTCAAAGTAATGCACGTCCGTCACGGAACAAGAGAAACGATTGGCGAGCGTCTGAATTTATTAATTTTTTCTAAGCAGATTTCTAAATAAAAAAATCCGATCACTACAAATTCATATAGCCTATATTGATCAGTGATGATGTAGCATTCGAATGGTGAAAGAATTTTTGAAACCGGCCCAGTAGTTTTTGAGCATATTCGTTACATACACACACACACACACACAAATCTTTCCTCTTTATAATATTAGTATAGATATAAATTATAATAATTAACTTGATTGTTGTTTTTGTTATATTATATTTTTATTGCTTCATTGTTTATGTCGTATTTTAGATATATTTCATTTATTAATTACTATGGTGCTGTATGCTGCAGACTTTGCTCTCGATTCGTTGTATTTTCATTCATTTGTTCTTTCATATATTGTAACTTTACTGTTGTTTACTCAAGAAGAATTCATGCTTAAACGTTGTGGCATGTCTGTGGTAACTCGTCTTTGGCCAGACCCTCGCACTCAAGAGCTCATGATGGACGGCGCGGGTGCGTACGAGCCGCGTGAGAAATGTCCCCGCGCTCCCAGGCTCTGGCCGAATGGCATTTGAAGGGTGTACATCTTCACGTCGACTGGCACAGACGTATAATACCTTTCCTCACACATTACTAACTACATTAATTGAAACGTATAACAATCTTTCAAAGACGAGCAATTTAGGTATATTCGTAGACATTTTTTTTTCGACCCCTGTTTTGTTGGTCCACTGCTGGACCGGGTCTCCTCTCATAGTCAGAGGGGCTTAGGTCATAGTCTACCACGCTGGCCAAGTGCGGATTGGTAGATATTAGGAAATTAAAATACCATTTATTCTATCATAACGATTTTCATTAACAGCCTTTTTAAACTTTGATTAATACATTTTATAAGTTTAAATACCGGCCTGTTGGACCAGTGCTTAGAGACCTTGACCGCTAAACCAGGGGTCATGGGTTCCATTCCCATCCATGACAAACATATGATATGGATATATGTGCGAAACTTAATGAAATACGTAAAATAGAAATAACTAATTAACGTTTATAGCAAAAGTTTCAACAGAACATGACCGCGATAAATAGACGTGCAAAAAAGACTACTAGCATCACAATATGACATATATTTAAAATAACAAATGTTTTTAATTTGTTCGAGGTGCGTTTAAAATTCTTCCAACAATATATGTATCATACTATAGAACGTTACCAGGTGAAATGTGGGGGTGTACTACACTCCTCTGCCTACCCCTTAAGGGGATTACAGGCGTGATGTTACGTTTACTATAGAACGTTTTAAAAATAATATTACATGTGATGGCACATTTTATATCACATACAATTGCTAATACCAATAAATTAATTCCAACTATTAACAGTGCGCCAGCACACGTGCGAAATAGCGAATTCCGTTTCCCCTCGGATGCCAAACCGATAATTGAATACAGGGGTATATTTATGGTTTTTGTACAATTTTTATAGGCCCCTGTATTTAACGTGTCTGCGGCGAACGATTATGAAAAGAAGTATGATCTTTGTCAACCCTCGGCTGCAGATCGGAGGGCGCCGCGAGCCGATAGCGATGATGTAACAACGGGCTGCAAAGTACCCCTGAACAAATGTCGTTTAAACTGATGTAGTGTTGTTAAAAAAAACGAATATTTACCGATATCATTGATGTGAACGGAATTTAACAAAACTGGCAGGTTTTGTTTGAAGTTGTTTATAGAACTTAACAAGTGTGGCCATTTTAGTAAGTACGCTAAGGAATTTAAATAAGAATGCACCCAGAAACCACAACCCTACTCTATAAATATGTATTTTTTTCCCACTCTTATTGGTCCACTGCTGCACTGGGTCTCCTCACATACTGAGAGGGATTTACACCGTAATCTATCACGCTGGCCAAGTGCGGATTGGTAGACTTCACACTTCAGAAAATATTATGCACTTTATGACATCTCTAATTTGTGCCGGTTTCCTCACGATGTTTTCCTTCACCGTTATAGCGAGTGATACTCTTATTTAAATCTTTCATTACAAACCGCACGTAACAAATTAGAGGTGCGTGCCAAGATCGAACCCAAGCCCCCCGGAGTGGAAGGCTGAATTTCAAACCACTACGCTATCGCTGCTTCGTATAATACAGAACTACTCTTTAGTGGGGTGTCACAACTCTATATAATTTTCGAAAATGTCTTACCTACCCTTGTACCGCATACTTACACAGGCTGCAGGGGAAGAAATATGGGATTATTATTATTAAATTACAGAGGAAATCACCCTTTGTAATTGCATGAATGCACGTAAACTTCTTATTATACGTATATGCGTGTGTGTGTGTGTGTTAAATATTTCTGTCTTATGTCATTTATAATGCTACCAATAAATTTTGATTGCCTTTTATATGCACAATTTTTTTTGTTGATTTCACAAAGACTTCTTACAGTTGTGACTGGGGACAACGTCTTTTTATTACTCTAGTATTATACAATAAATAAACATTTAAATGTCAAAAGTTTAAATGTCAAAATTTTAATACACTTAAGGTATTGTGCGTCTTATAGAGAACTGAGGAGATCTACAGACGGTCGAAATCCCAGTTACTATTGAGATCCCGCTTTCAACTAAATCCAAGTCTTCAATAGAACCTCTGATATCTTGGAAACTGTTACCAACTCTGGTTGTATACCAAGTCTGTTCAGAACGGGTACGCTTACCTTTATGTGGCATCGAGATGCTTCTAAACGCCATGTCTGTGATGAAACAAAACTAAATACTTTATTTGCGTAAATGTGGGGCACAGTCGGTGTACAGTTTCTCGCAGTTTGGCGTGCAAATTCAAAAATCAAATTAGATTGCTTAGTCTTAACTTTATCTATCTATCCAAGACCAATCCAGCGATATATAAGCGAAATTTTCTCAGGCGTCACCCCGGAATGGTACTAAGTATAACTTATTGAAGTCACGAAGTAACCGCGCAACCTCGAAACGGAGATCCCAATCGACATCTGTAACTCCGATCGTCTCCTTAACTGGCCAACTTTTCGCATAAATTACGGACGATAAGCGAAAATATTGTCTTCGGCGGCATATTTTCCAAGTATCTCCGCGGAGATAATAAGTTTCGCCAAACAATAGAGTCCGAGAAACTCGATTACGGTCCGTCTCAATATGTCTGTGATTTATATATCTATCTCCGATATATCTGTAATGCGGACGCAGTAGATGTTTCGTTATTGAGTTCGGGACACTTGCGCGCAGCCATTTTCCTTTTTAGTGTTTATAAATATGTTAAGTAAATAATATTTATATATTGTAATACGTGATCTATCTCGACCAAATAGGTCGGATACTGGCTGACGGAGGAGCCAAGAGTCTCCGAAACCGGAGTGTATGCATGAAGAGAGTGATGAATGTAGAGTAGGTCAGGTTTGTAAGGACAGAAATATTTGGCACTCGGTGTTTTCTGCACACCCCGTTAGGGTCCTGGCGTGATGGTATGTTGTACGAGGGGCATAATATTGCTAAAATCAATTCGTTACGAGCGCAACAAAATGTCAAACTTAACTGTATGTAATATTTTTGCTTGCAGTTTGAAAGTTTGCTCAGTTAGTTACTTTTTGTAATTAAAGCTCCAAGTCGTCAGCAGCGCGCGGCGTCTCCGTTCTAAACAAACTCGGCTTCATTAAGAGACACGTTAGTTACACGAAAACTGTTTTATGTTAACGCCGTCGTAACTCGTAATTTAATTTTTGGACTCATTAAAACTTAAACATACACTTTACAAAAGCCTCTATCTGTTCGCAGTACGAATTAACATGAAAATATTTTTCGAATTCGCTACAAAAATTATGCAATGCAAAAGTTGCAAGGTTGAGGGCCGCTGGGTGTGTTATGTCCACAAACATCAGGTCTACCAGGATAGAGCTTAATACTACATCCCCTTTGTCTACCCCGTTATGGACCATGGACTCTTATCCACTACATAGTATAAAACAAAGTCTGTCCCTATGTATGCTAGGTCTTTAAAATTACGGAACGGATTTTGATGCGGTTTTTTTAATAGATAGAGTGATTCAAGAAGGTTTATATGTATAATAATATATGCAGTGATACGTCGAGGTGAACTAAACAAACATTTTTCGAAATTCTACCTCCCAAAGGGAATTGCGGGGGCGGGGGCAGGTCGAAGTCGCGGGCAAAAGGTAGTTCTAGGTAAATTAATAAGATAATTATCACCAATCCGGTTTTCAGATCTCCACAGCGCAATTAGCCGAAGAAGTCTGCCAATGGATTAATCAATATCGTTGCTACGTAGTTACAAAGACAATCAAAACATTATTAATATTCAAACTAATTTAATTAAGTTGAGTTTTCAGTATAAACAAACTCGATATTCTCCTCTTTGAAGGCTCTCTCAATTATGTTTATATTGTTATGTGGAGAACCTACAGATAAGCAACGGTGGCCATCTTGTTAACTTACGTGATTGTGGAATTATTATTGTACAAGCCGAGGGTTGTAGGTTCGATTCTCGTTATTAATGCGATACCATGTGTTATGGGAAAAAAAAATTTGCCCATTTCTCAGGAATATCAGATGCTACAGTTAGTTTATATGGAAAAGGATTAAGTAATTGTTTTTTTTTTTGCTTTGTAAGCTACTCAGGTGATGGTAGACCGGGGAGAAAAACCGGCGAAAAATCCTAACAGTCCACAAGTACACGTGCTTGTTATCTGCATCAACAGCTGTCAATCCAGGACAAAGTTACTTAACTTTGCATATCGTTTAATATGAAACCGTATCTATACCGATATACGTGCATTCAATGATGGCTGCCTAATACAAATTTGAATTTCGAACAATTCTAGTTTGTACAAATAGTTTCGCAATTAGGGAAAATCGAATTCATCACTAACTAATTAGTAACAGTAATTATTTGTTATACACAAACGTGTAGTGAGCGTTAGTTTGAGTTTAACGAATCGATTAATGATAAAACTATAGGCAGCACGATTCTCTGTTATAGTTAAACGTAGGTGGGTATGCACTACCATTTAAAATTTCATTTCAGCATTAGGTATATTATGAATACAGTTGACGGATAGGCAACACTTTAAAAATACTTGTACTTTTATAAACTCCGTTAATATGTGTTTATGTAGACCTCGTGGTTGAGTGGCTAAAGATCCTAGCTGCAAAACTGAAGGTCGTGGGTTCGATTCCCATACACGACAAAAAAATTGTGATATGCACAGTTGTTTGTTCTGTGTCTGGATATAATAAAAATATGTTTCCTTTATTTACATGAGCCGCGGTCGGTAATGAAGTCGGCCTTTTGTGTACTAAGCAATGAATAATAAAATGCTAACATTGTATTTGCTACGAAAACAATTTACATACATACATACCGTCACGCCAGGTCCCTAACGGGGTAGGCAGAAAGCATCGAGTGCCAAATATCTCTATCCTTGCAAACCTGACGCGCTTCGTCTACTATATAAATATTATAGAATATATATTAATATTATTAAATATTCTTCTATTATAGAAATTAATAACTGTATTCACATTAAGGTCACATTCCAATATCCTATAGGGAACCCCCATTTTTTTTTTTCGTTTATTTTTGTACACACAAACGGAATACAGTAACAATGGGAATATACGTATAATGTGTACAAGGGCACAACTTATTGCTCGTAACTGGAGGACTGATAAAACTAGGCAAACTCAGTGCGCTCATAATTTTAGAACACCAAAAACATGTGGGAAATAAAAAAAAGGAGATATTAAAATACATAGATAGATAGATTCCTGCTTAGAGGTCGGACAGAAGTCCATGAGCGGCGGCGCCCACTTGTAACCTCTGCCCGTTTCCTACTGTCTTCGAATGAAAAAATAAACAAAAGAAAATTCGCACAAGCCCGCACACGATACACAACATAACGGGTGTATTTAGTCAGCTCGACACACAGAGCACCGTGTCAAAATACGTAAACCTCTTTGTTTTGGGATTCGCAAATATTCACATCAAATATTTAGACGCGAACGCTCGAGTCGTGTCTTCGGAACACGTTGTCTTGTTTACACATTATGTTCACTGATATTTTTTTTTATATACAAATATTACATAACGTAAATTTAAATAATTGAAAATTCGTGTGTGCATGAAGAGAGCGATGAATGTAGACGTAGCACGTTCGGTTTGTGAGGACAGAGTTATTTGGCACTCGGTGTTTTCTGCCTACCCCGTTAGGGATCTAGCGTGATGGTATAATAATAAACCTTCCCATAATGAGAGGAGATTCTTATCACAATTGTGGAACACTAAAAGTGTCGAAATAAATTACTGATTTACGTATGTCGGTTGAGCGTGCTTCCAACCCGTCCAGTTGTTGAAATAGACGACAAATCAACAATTATCGCATATTAAGATCGCGTGTTTCCATATAAGCACATAGTAATATACACTATTAAGACGTCTTCTCCTCAGAAAACAGTCTATTTAATGTAATAATACTGTGATGTTTACTGTCGTCTGTCTGGACATATATTACATTAGAACATATATAATATGTTGTATTTGCAACTCATACAATATAACCGATGTCATTGAATTATACCACGTGTAGATGTTTTATTGTACCAACTAGGGATGGCCCGAGTCGAAGTGATAGCGCACAACTGAGTGGCGAGTTTTACTCGGTTGGATTTCTACCGAGCCGCGTACTCGGCCGAGTTACTCGGCTGGATTTCTATAGGGCGGTGGCATGAACATGTGTAAATTTGTTTCAAGACAGCACAATTCCATGTACGACTTCAGTCTTAATTCAGTCGCTCTCTTAACTTGGTTAATCTTACATTACTAGCCATATACTCGGCAGTAGGTACTCTGTAATGTATTTTGTTCGACCCTTTTGTTGGTCCATTGCTGGACCGGGTCTCCTGTCATAGAGAGAGCGATTTAGGCCATGGTCTACCACGCTGGCCAAGTGCGGATTGGTAGACTTCACACAAATCAGAAAATATCATAATATTTGTTTTTTTTTTTTCCCTAAAGTGTGCAGGTTTCCTCGCGATGTTTTCCTTCATCGTTATAGCAAGTGATATTTACTTAATAAAACGCACGTTATAAATCAGAGGTGCATGCCAAGATCGAACCCAGACACCCCGTAATGGGAGCCTGAATTTCAAACCACTAGGCTATCACTGTTTCTAATCTCGGTAACGTAACCGAGTGAATCGGCCGATTACGAGTAGTAGAAAAATCATCGAATACGCCGAGTACACCGACTTTTAACCGGGTTACTCAGCGCATCCGTAATACCAACCTTATGAGTTATTGCAGTAACAATTCTCACGGCTTATATTATTTCGTCAATTTACTTCACTACTGCTTTTTCTCATATCATCTTTGCATTATAATTTTTATTTTATTTTGGGTCGTATTGACTTTTGTAGGTTTACGAGTGAACAAACAAACGCATGCCTATAGTAGTTAAATAAAAAAAGGAGTCATTTAGGAAAGGCCAGGATTCTAAAGCTAGAAGTGGGGAGTATTTGTGAAATGGGGAAAATTAAAACATAAGCTGTCCACTCCACGAACAGAGCCACCAACGGCACTCGCTATGCAGTATGGATCGAAATTTAAGCTAATATTTTTTTTTATAACCTATATTGGTTTATGAGATATCGCAATCGTTAAAATAAAATTGCTTAATGACCATTAATTTAAAATGGATTTTAATATATGAATATTCAACAGACCTTCAATTAAACGAGCCGAGGTGGTTTCCTGAGCATAAAGTTCTCGACATACAAAAGACAAGTGCGAGAATGTAATATTTATTTTAACAATACACAATAATATAGCAACGTACAATCATTACAGCCGAGATATTAAATAAACAGTTTACAGACGTGTCGATACAATTGTTAAAGGTAAAGTGTTATCTTTAAAGAGATAATATGTACCTGTTGCTTGTTTGTCAAATACTTAGATCGAGTATTAGCGGGTACATGTTTTCTAATGCAGGGGGTCTTAGCTTCGACACTGTTTGCACTTGATTACATAGATGTTTCTGGAACAGTTGCTATTGATGTTTCATTTAGCGCCTATAATCTACGGCTAAGCGATTACAGTTGAGTCGGGCAAAGCTTGAAGCGGTCGTCGTTTAAGTTGCATCTTTACTTTATACTATTTATCTGTTTGACAGTTTTTAACCAGGCCTTACATATTGCCGTGCGCTGTCCGTATATCCGTCCAATTGTCTTTTGTGACGCTATATAAATAACGCCTAAAAAATTTGTAAAAACATTTTTGTTACTTAAGGGATTTCATACATTTGGGAGTTGGTAGAACATGTATACGATTGTCTCAGTGAAGCACCACCATCACTCCTATTTCCACTGTGAAGCAGTTATCATTACAGCAATTCGTGTTTCGGTTTGAAGGGCGTAGATGCCGGATCACCTCAGTCCTCAAGAGTAGCAACGCATCTGTGAGCGACCTTAAATAGGGCTAATAGAACTGGTCTAATATTACTAACTGTCCCATTCCTGCAGTCCCATTACTAACTGAATTCACACTAACAGTTCCATTCGTACAACCCTATTAGAGGTCGGCTGCACGTGATTGTGGGCGGCAGTTGCCATTCGTGACTGCAGCCTTTACACTAAAAAACATACGGTGTTCCTATAAATTGACTTACTATTTGCAATATCATTAACGGTTAGAATAGCTGTGATGTGATATGATAATTATGAGCACGGGTATTTGTTCTGTCTGGGTCTAAAGTTATCTATACCATATGTCTGTATTTAGAATTTTATACTTGTAGTTTGTTAGCCGTCTGGTTACTATAGCACAGACTGTTTAATATCAGATCAGATGGTCGTGACTGCAGATATCCTATAAATTTTATCTTAAGTAATTCCAGTGATCAAAATAAAAGAAGCACGTCAGGTCTGTAAAGATAGATATTTGGCACTCCTGACTTGGTGAGATGGCATAATGATAAAAAAATCAATGTACCATAGACAACATGTCATGTCACGTAAATAAAGCTAATTGTTTGAAGATATCGCTGTATCCTCTTACGTAGGAAACAGGTTATTTGTTCTAAAATATATTTTTAGCTAGCAACTCCGATAAGTCATAGACAATCTATTGTCACATAAATAAAGGTAAGTATGTAATTGTTTGAAGATGTGCTGCAATTTGTATCTTAGTCAAGAGGTTGCTTGTTCTAATATTATTTTTAGCTAAGCGTGTATCTACTTAAACGTTGACGTTTTGTCTAGACCTGCTACTGATATAAGCTACAGTTTGCATAGACATACTTTTCACAATTTTTTTTCGACCCTTTCATTGTTTCACTCCTGAATACAAGTCTCCTCTCGTAGTAAGAGTTTTAGGTCTTAATCTAATACGCTGGCCAAGTGCGGATTGGCGTATTTCACATAACTCAGATATATTATAAACTTTTATAGCGTCTTTAAGTTGAACAGGTTTCCCCGCCGATGTTTTCCTCCACCGTTATAGTGAGTGATATTTAAATTTTAAGTTGAAAAACGTACGTTTCACGTGATAGGTGCGTGCCAGAATTTAAACAGACCTCCCGAAGAGCGAGACTACACTTTAAACCGCTAAGGTATTAAAGTTTTAGGGTCGAAAAAAAATATTAAAAAAACACATGTTGGAATCAGCGCAAATCGTTACAAATAAAAGTGTACTATATAGTCTATCAAAGTAGTGTAATCCACGCGATGAAACGGCGGAGTCTTATTAGTTAGTAATAATCACCGTCGCTTTCAGAAAGTAACAACACTGACAATCACCAGTAAGTTGAAGTTTTAAAAACTATTTGCGCTGATTTAGCACAACGAAAATTATCATATAAATACTTCTTACATTATTTTTATAGGCTACGTTTATTTTAATAGGCTTCCGTCTCGGGTTATTCCCCGTGCGCTATGACACGGGGTTGCTTAAGAAATCCTTAATAATCTTTCAGTGCTGGCAACAAGTTGCTCACGGGCTTAGTAATAAAACTTTTAAAAACTTAAAAATTATTTTTTTTCAACAGAAAAAAATTTACAACTGTTATATTTATCGTGAAGCCTTGTTTTCCTATTCTAAATATTGGGCCACTGCTGGACCGGGTCTCCTCTCATAGTGAGGGGGTTTTAGGTCATAGCCTACCACGCTGGCCAAATGCAGATTGGTAGCTTTACACACCTCAGAAAATATTATAGACCTTATAACATATCTACGGTGCGCAGGTTT
>DWDX01005105.1:0-10868 GCA_018245675.1 Agara michaeli | reverse complement strand
AAGTGATATACGTCGTTGCGGACGATCCCCGGCCGCCCCTCGCCCCCCCCCTCGCCGCCGGCTCCGTGCGAGTGCCGCGTGCGTCGCCTCGCCACGCGGCAGTTTTCATATTCACGTCCGTCCGATACCGTTTTGCTAGACTGTCTTCGCTCGTTCTCAAGTCATCAAGAAAGATAAATAGATAAATAATAGAATAAGAAACACGCCCGAGGTGTCTCTGCAGCACCGCCGCCGCTGAGCGCCCGCCGCTCGCAGTCGTCCGTACGTAGTAAGACAACACTTGTAATTATTTTTATTGTAAGTATACAGCGTTAGAACTTTTGTCGTAGTCCAGTGGATTGTAATTATTATTTGTTGTGGTAATGTTAATCGGTATTGTTGTTATTTAGTTTTTTACTTTATACGCGTTTAATCGTCCGGGTGTCGAAGGCCCCGCCCCAGCCCCCGCCGCGGCAGCGCCGGTGTCGCGTGAGCGCTCGTGTCGGTGCCGTAACGTTGCATCGTCTATATCTTGTGCAGTCACGGAGTCTACGTTCCAAGGAATGTTGTTGTAAAACAAATGAATATTTATATAGCGACGTGTCCCGAGGGCGCGCGGGCCCGTGTCGGCAGGGGCCCGCTCCTTCCTCCCGCATCCTCTACACTGGAGCGTCGCGGCGACGCGCCAATCGATGAAATCGTTGTAATTCGCTTTGGCTCGTTGTGCGATCCTCTTTTCGTTCTTCTACTACTATCATATGACACGACTTCGACCGTGTATGCCAGACTCCGGCCGACAGTTGGACGCGCTCCGCTGCGTCCGTGGACAAACGTGAATATAAAAAATGACAAGTTGAAGTTACATTATATTTATTAATCTTCCCGTTAACCGAGCCCTCCTCCCGCAGTCCCGTCGGCCCGCACGTGACCCCGCCCTCCCCGTTACCGAACGTCGTCGGTTGTAGTGCGACAACATCCCTTTATATCCGGAAACAATAAACGAATCTATCGTTTATGCATTGAACGTCATGTTAGTATTATATTCATTTTTCCTTTATCTTTATTATACTATCTTTTTTATACAAAAATGTGTGTTAGAGTGAAATATTTTGTGAAGTAACTACCAATATTTATTACCTAATCGATCGCTACGACTTCGGTAAACAGTAAAACTCATTTGTTACACTCCAGTGCGCGGGTATAAACGGACACCGACAATTGTACAAAAAATAAATAATGAATACTATAATTATTGTTGAATAAGTTCTCGATCTGTATATCATACGTTATAAGTATGAACGTGGCCCGAACCCGCGGCGGGGGCGGTCCCCCTCCCCTCTCCTCTGCGCCGCGACGAAGGCGCGTTCCGGCGGCCGCGTGGAGCGTCTCGCCGAGCTTCTCTATAGATACTAAATAAATCTATATTCTATGTACATTCTGTTAACTTATAACAATATATTTGCTCTAAATGTAATTATTTGTAATTACCATATAAAATTTTAAATGGTATAATTCACTTATGTGCAATCGATATATCCGGGAACGAGTCTCGCCGGCCGCCGCCCGCGGTGTCCATTCGAGACAGTCGGCGACGTGCGGACTGCGGCGCGGCGACTGGAATATTGGTACTCGTTAATACAGCACGACGAGTTAAGCGAGTGAAGCTACACGGAATCGACTCGAGAGTCGGTCGCCGCACTGCAGTAGCGGACGCCATTGAATCTTAAATGTCTAGTCACGGTCGTTGCGCGTCGATGTATATATATCGCGTCTGTCGGTGGTCGGGCGGCGGCCGCTGTGCCTCGACTGTCGTTCGTTCGATGTTACGTATTACTCGTTAGATAGTGGATAAAGCACGAAACGTACTCGAGACGAGGTAGGACCGTGACCTCTTTACGGATTGATCGCCTTCCCTCATACTGATGCTGTGAACATTGAGCCGGACGGCGTGCGGCCGCGTCGCCCCGGCGTCGGCCTTCGCGGGATGTTCTGCGACGAGACCGAGGCCACGTGGAGTCAGAGCTGCGTCCGAGGATGTATTGAGAGGCACTTTTGAGTATTTTATTTCTTCTAATGCTCATATACCGGCGTTATATTCATTCATGAGTATTTCATTTCTTCTAATGCTCATATACCGGCGTTATATTCATGCCGAAAGTGTCGCCTGTAGTGATTCTATGATAACTTTGTGACTATCTGATTATGTGAAAAAATGAGATTTTTATTTGTTTATAAGATCTCCGTAGGAGTAAAGGTAGAACCGTTCACTTTCAATATGAATGTTTAAATAGTGTGCAATGTATGACCGTCGTATCGTGCGTGTGCCGCGCCCGCCCGCCCGCCTCCCGGCGAGTGGCCCGCACGTCTCCTTCGGAAGGCAGTGTGTCCTCCTCGTGAGTCTTCTCGACTGGAACCGAGTATGAGTTTTATTAAATTTTCAAATTTCAATGATGTGTTATTTCGTTTTTCACTGTACCTTTTCCTAATTTCTAATAATACTAGCTTTTGCCCGCGATTTCGTCCCGCGCGTATATTAGTATACAAATGTTATTATACATATAAACATTCCTCTTCAATCACTCTATTTATTAAAAAAAACCGCATCAAAATCCTTTGCGTAGTTTTAAAGATTTAAGCATACATAGAGACATGGGGACAGAGAAAGCGACTCGTTTTATACTATGTAGTGATATCGGTATCCGCTCCCATGAAACTGAATATAAATATTAGTGTTCCATATGCAACTAGACAATTATTAGCAATGAACGAGTTAACGTGCATAACATTCATACTGCTAACATTGTAAAGTCCCTTACGCGGGTGCGCTGGCGGGCGACAGCCGGTGGGACATCTCGGTGAGTGTCGTTTTGACTGATAAACCTTAAAAAGAAATAAATCTACAATTTATTAAAACTACTTATTATACAAATTATTCTAAACAAATCTGGTGGCAATTCCTAATAGTTTGGTATAGTCGGCTCCTTTGGCATGGGTCCTTTCCTTGAGTATGGTTCGCAGCACGGTGGGGACGGGCACGTGGATGCGAGTCCCGAGCGGGGTGCCGTTGTCGTCTATGAGTACCACATTGTTGCTGTCGAACTTGGCCACTTTCACCGCTTGTGTTTGCTTCAAACCAACTAGGACGCCTTTCTTCTTTTGTCCCTTAATAGCAACCATCACTTTGTCTCCTATGAACCCAACACCTGCAAATATTTATTCATTCAATAAGGGTACATTTTTTATTAATTATAATATCACACTGCCATTAGATGCCAAATTAGAATAAACCTGTGTTATTATAGTAACCAGACATTCTATGAACTACATGCACATTCCGAAATACTAGATCATTTTACATTGAGTGCGAGTTGGAATCTGGGAGTCATTGTGATGCTGGAAGAACACTACACAACATGCATTAGATATTTGAAAATATCTCTCGAATCGTCTAAATATGTGAAAAGAGCGGAAGCAACAGTCGGGCCTGGCTGCTGCAAGCCATGGACACGTGCAAGCAACCTCTACAAATAGGTTTCTTAGTATCATCTAATTTTGGGAAAACGGTTACATGTCAATATAATGAAACTACTATTATAATAAGTACCCGTGTTCAAAGAAGGGCGAATTGGCGTTTTGGTTATATTTATGTACTCATTTATTTCATGCGTATAAGTATCACGAATATCATTACAGTGAGTTCAAGAGGCTTCATGTTACCGATTTAAAAAAATTAAGTAGGTACATAAATGAAATAACAAATGTACGTACGTTTCTTGTTATAAACACAGATAACTTTAGGTGGTTTGCCCTCGGCCATGGCTCGCTTGCCGATCTCAGAGTTGTCCACTACTCGCAGGCGAGTGAGGAGGCGCACTTCATTCATGCACGCCGTTGTGTGGAACCCGCATATTGAGCCAGTAGGAATCACTTTGTTTATAACGGCTTTGAACATGGTCAATGTAATATTGGAAGATAGTTTATGTCATAGATGATGCTATCTACAATATTCCTACAATATTGAGGTTAGTTAGTTGTGTTGAATGTCACTGTCAAATATTATTGACAGTATTGACGTTGATAAGGACAGATATTATAAATTTAATTGTTCCTTTTCTGCAACGACATCTTTTAATAATATAAATGAAATAAAATCGACATTTAAGGAAAGCATAACAATAAAAATCAATAGACATTTTTATAAAATATCAAATTTTCTTAATAAATGAAAAAAAACCTAACTTTAAATATTGATCTTTCAAAATATATTCGCTAGATGGCATTACAAGAATATAACTCGGAAGATTTTATTAGCTAAAATTGGAAATCTAATAATTGTTGTTATTGAACGGGCCATACATACTTGACAGGTCTCTTCGTCTAGGAGTTGGCTAGTTAGAGAACTCGAGTACTAAACATGAGGCCGTGGTCGTGTTTGCGATCGCCATCCAGAACAAACATTTGTGAATAGTTTCGTTTGTTCTGTCTGGTTGTAATGACAATAATCATTATAAGTAACTAAATTATAGTACGTATATAATGTGTATTTTTATCAGTTGTTCGATATAGTAAAAGTGATTTAATTGCTTTATTTACAACCAAAAAGCCGTGTGTTGTATTGTTCCAATTGTTATTATTGTTATCTAAAGTAATCGAGTAGTCGAGATCTCAATAAATTAGTATTATTTTGAGAGAGGTGCGTGTGGTGGTTCTATTACTATTTATAATAGTTTCCTCATAGGCATGTATAATTATACATTTATATTACGTAGATCAATATAAATGGATCTCGATTGATATGAATATTTGTATATACATACATACATATGTACATAACATCACGCCAGGTCCCTAACGGGGTAGGCAGAAAGCACAGAGTGCCAAATGTTTTTATCCTTGCAAACCGCTTCGCGCTTCGTCTACATTCGTCACTCTCTTCATGCATATATGCCGGTTTCGGAGACTCTTGACTCCTTGATTCCGTCAGCCAGTATCTGATCTATTTGGTCGAGATAGGACAGTCTAGGTTTCCCTCGGCGTCTACATCCATCAACACTCGCATTATATATCTGATTTGTCATTCTTTCACCATCCATTCTTTCCACATGCCCGAAACAACGGAGCATACCTTTTCTCATTTTTACACCGATGCTTGCTCTCTTTAATCATCTTTCTTACATCTGTATTGCGAACGCGGTCGGCGAAAGTCAAGCCACATTTTCGGCGCAAGGACCTCATATCGACCGCGTTTATTTTGCTTTCATACTCTTTCTTACATACCCAACTCTCGCTTCCATATACCTAGTAGCGTTGGAGTAAGCGCAGAGTTGTGTATAAATATAAATGCTCATTAGCTTACGCATCGCTCCATTCACACTATTCCCTGCAGTCACTCTTCTCTCAATGTCAGCGGTGTACTTCCCATCCCTGCTAAAAGCACATCCAAGATATACAAACTCATCCACTTGTTCCAGCACTAAGTCGTCTACTACTACCCTTGTATGAATATTTATGAACATACATTTCATGACAGAAAAGAAATTAGACCGCAAAATTCAATAAGTAAACGTAGACCTATTGTATTTTTGCCTTCCGAGCTAATTTACAAAAAATACAAAATATACGGAACGCGGGCGAAGGCCGTGTCGAGCGTACATTAGAGATAATATGATATCGGTAGCGTGCGGTGGAGTCGGCCGGCCGGCCTTCGTTACCGGCGGCGCCGATTTCCTCAGGAAATCTGTCGCGTCGATCTGAAGTTTTTGGAATACCTACATAATTTTTATATTCTCAAATCAAAGGCATATCGATTACAGGATCAGAGCGGAGGCGCTATCGATTGAGGGGTCGTTAGGGCGCATTCTCAGTTACAGACTTCATCGCGAATGATTAAAGGCGGTAACCCAATAAGAGCGGATCGCGAGCGCTCATCGGAAACAAAACAAAAGAGCGGGAGCTCGATTTACGTCATTAGGGGCTCCGGGTGACACCTCAAAGCTTTTAATGTTCTTTAAGGCCCGGCTTGCATCCGCCGCATTGTGAATGCGGCATTGTGCCGCTGTCCAAACACGGCCGGCCTCTTCCGGATCCATGCACGCTACCCACGACGCGGCCGGCGGCGCGTGACGATCATTTACTATCTCGTCACGAGAAAATTACATACAAACTGCAAGCTACGAGCGCCGGTAAATACCCTATATTGGTAGTGTATTGTTGCATACCATGAAGGACTTTTGCATTACAGAAAATACACTTATAGAAGAATAAAACATGATTTGTAGTAGTAGTAGTATTTGTAGTAGTATGAGAAAATGTTTGCCAAATTAGGAAATGAACATACAACTATAAAACGTATTACTTATAATGTTGCGCGGGTGTAGCGGGATATGTAAAATACGTAATAATAAATACTTAAATCACTTCGTAGTATAAAACAAAGTCGCTTTCCGCCGTCTGTGCCTATGTCCCTATGTACGCTTAGATCTTTAAAACTACGCAACGGATTTTGATACAGTTTTTTAAAAAAAGATAGAGTGATTCAAGAGAAAGGTTTATATGTATAATAACAGATCTATATATGTAGTGATACGTCGAGGTCGACAAAACACACACTTTACGAAATTCTACCTCCAAAAGGAATTCGGAGGCGGTGGCGGGACGAAGTACGGGTAAAAGCTAGTACCTACATAATGTAGCGTCGCAGCGCAACCGAATGTCATAACGACAAAACACTAAAAACCCTGAATCGCTTTCACTTCTACAAGTCATCGTGTATTGTTCCCGTTTGAAAACTGTCGCTTATACTCTTATCGCTGCCGCTCGTGTCTTGACAGAAAACTGATTCGACAGAAAGAAAGATTTTTTGATTTTCAAATGATCTCCGTCGCGCACATCGCCACATCTTATATGTGATAGAGCTTCCATGGCAGCTACCGTAGCAGCTCCAGGAGTGCAACGGGAATCAGGGGATGCATCCGAGTCTACGTGTGCGTGCGTGTCCCACGAACGACGGCTCCGGCCGCAGTGGGCCGCTGTGAGCGTATGTTTTGGTAGCTCTTCGTGACCAAATTAGATCGGGCGTCGTGTGGTTTTCGATCGATCCTATTATTATTATTATTTCGTCGCCGGTCGCCCGTACGATCGTTTTCGTGGCGATGATTCAAGGGCGTTTTGGAAGTCATTATCATATCGTCGATGACCATCGAAATGAACGCATATTTTTTGTTTTAATTACATCCGTTTTGACCGGTACACGGACACGCGGCCGCTCCGTGCCTCGACGTATTAAACTTAGCTACGTTTTATTACATGAAGGTACACCGTACACCGAGCGAGAGAGGAACGGAGCTAGTTACGTTACAAAATATATTACAATGATTTAAACGAACATTAAATTATATTTTCAGTTACGTAGTCAGCGGCAACTCACTCGTAAATACGGATGTATCTACCTACCCAGACAGCGGTACGCGGTGCTCCACGTGTCGGTAGATACTCGTATCTCTTACCTATTACTGCAATTTCTTAATAGGTAATACTGAATATAGATAAAGGTATATAAGCCTGTGTAACATCTTAACGTGCGCCATTAATTTATTGAATTATACAGCGGTCGGCGGCGCGTGGGCGGAGCTGGCTTGAGCTTTTTAGTACCTAGTATCTTGTGTTGTTGATCACATTTTATAAACACAATTTGGTAGTAAATCATGTAATGTAGTACTGTTATTTGTAGACTTTCACGAATTACGATTTCAATAGCTCTTAAGGTGCAATGTAGAGAACTATAATATAACTATATAATATGATTGTATCGCATCCTTAGTTATATACAAATACGAAATTAAAGATAGGTTTGACTTACATAATTTATATATCCCTACTGGAGGTCGATGAACGTAGATGAAGCACGTCAGGTTTGTAAGGATAGACATATTAGTCACTCGTTGCAGCTCGCCTACCGCGTTGTGGTACATAGTAATGTCTACTTCATAAACATACGTAATGTTTTATAAAATACAGTAGTACTACGACATGGAACGTTAAATAATTGTAAACAACAGAAGGAACATGTACTTATAATATTATTATTATTGTATTATTTTTGTTGCAAATAAATAGCACAAATAAAGTCCATTGATATTTCGGTGATATTTTTCGTTTATTTTATCTACTTATCGAGGTGAAATGATACCTACATACTGATCGCATTATTCGCATTGATGTTTTCAACATATATTTAACGTACATTTGAAAGTGTGTTTGTAATGTTATGCGAGGCGCGCAGAACGTACAGCTGGACCGGAGACTAGCGCGAGTATCGTTTAAAATAAACAAAGTAGTCGCGGAGGCCGAGACGCACCGAAAAGGCCTACCTTTGGCTCTCACCTAAACAATTGTTACATTTGTTTTTTAAACAAACGATTAATTACTGAAACTGATTTTATACAAATGTATAGAAAATATTCAGCAAACAGACGTACTCGTATTGAACGAATGATGGTAAAAAGAAGTAGTGACGGTCGCGCGCGGCCGCGTGCGGCACCAGAGGAGTCGCGAATGCGTTGCCGGTTTTGAAGGAGAGCTCTTCCTTGAAGCACCTTCCTTGAAGACTCCCATGTCGCAGAGCTCCGGGAACACCTCGCGTGGAATTTCATTAAACGTTTTGTATGCTCGCGGTGAGAACGCGCGTCCGAACGGCGAAGGACCGTCCCGAGTCTAGTTCGCATATGTAGTTCCATCCATCGCCATAGTATTCGCCATCGTAGAACCGGTAGAATACAAAGAGAACTTTTATTCTTCTATAAACTCGAGTGTTCCGGCCGGTCGGCGATTCTTGGGTCCTTCGGGATCGAGCCGGTCCCGTCCCGTTGAAGGTTGCGATGCCCCTATCGAAAGTTTGTTGAAACTTAAAAGATTGTTTATTAAACTTTTTATATTGAAAACATTGTTTACAAATTCACATTAACCTGAACACGGTTCGGTCGTTGTTAGGTGACGTAATTAGCTTTTGGGAGATGATTCTCGTCGAGCCCGCGGTCCGTGGCCGGTGACGGGTGGGCGGCGGCCGGCGGTCTAGACGTTTCAAGTAGCTACGAGTATGCGTGTGACGATGTAAAGACTACTGTCTCCGGCAGAATTGACTTCTGTTGTGAGGCTGGCGAGCAGTGCGCCGACCGCTCGCCAGTGTGACAAGTGACCTCGCCCTCGGCCGGCGGCGCCTGATATTTGCCAACGTTTTACCATAAATGAAATGTACGCGTACAACGATTTGCAATGAAGACGCATCGAGATGTTTCCGTCTGCTGTACATTATCGTTTCGAGTATCTCCCCGTGTAGGGCCTTACCTCGCGAGCTCATATTTAAGTAAAAGTATTTTAAAATAATCGTTCTCCTACTTTCATCTCGTATTGTATTTCATTACGAGATGATAATGACGCATCCCAGCCGAGATCAAAGCGGCGATAGTCGATTGATGGCTCAATGGAGCCTCGGCGGCGAGCACGGAGGCGACTCGAAAGGTATTCGTACCGTTCACTGCCGTTCTGCTACCTCTCCTTCACATTCGCGAGACAGATTTTTGTCGCCATTTTGAAAGAGGTGGCGAATCAAATAATGGAGAAATAATTTAATCAACCGCTCCGCTCGCGGTTTGGATTCTACGGAGTCCGCTTACGGTGGAATATCGAACGCTCCGCGCGACGAAGGGTGGCGAAAAAAATGCGTGGTCGCGTCGTGTGTGCAGCCGCCTTAATAGGCGGGAGCGGCCGGCGCCCCTCGCCGCGCCCTCCGCGAGTCTTTGCGGCTGCAAATTGAAATGAAATTGCATAATTCGCACGCAGTCGGCGACGGGCGCGGGAATGAGGCGTTTTTGCGCCTAATGAAGTCCATTTAGAGGCAGCCGCGCGCCGCGAGCTCCGCCGCTGCGCGCGGGAACAGCGAACGCCGTACTTGCGGCCGCGATGCGTACGAATTACACTTATTATTTAAATGTAAGCGGTCGGCTAGTTAGAAAGGATTCGAATTCGAATACCTTACCTAAGTCGCCTCGCTGGCATAACGCACATTCGGTACATCGGAGTACCTCTATTCATTAAAAAATCGTTAAGTCAAAGCTTTTCGTTCCATAGTAATAAATATCACTTACTTGTTGTAGACATTAATCCTATTAAACTGTTATCTCATTCGCGCTGCGAGTCCGATTACTAAACAACCATGTTCAACATCCTGTAGTATGTTGTTTGTTTTTTGGTTACATAAGTTCTGGGATATTATTGTACTTACGAAAAATAAATAATAAACGGATTTACAGACTACATTGATCAGATGAGACCATTAATAATTATTACTTTCTATAATAACTCAAAATTGCTTATACCTACTATGTTTCTAAAAACTTTTTAGTAAATTTCTTTAATGTTGTACGTAAAGTAAAGTTAAAGAGAAATTTACTATCTAGAAAAGCTTTCACATTTTTTAAAACACTTACAAATTTGAAAAAGATTTGAATACGGGAGGTCCTTATTCAATTCGTAAATACAAAATACTTACGTTAGCATATGTTTGAAACTGAACGTAATAATTTATTTATAAATCAGTCAAAAACGTATCTCTGTGTAGGTACGCTTGTTAGAGGAAGAACGTCGAAAAATTGAAATTGTGGAATTGTTTAAAAATCGGTTGCCTTCTTTGACTAGCGACAATGTCACATTAGATATGCCAAGTATGTGTATCGTTTTTAATGAAGGACTTGTTAAACTTACATATAGATGTCTCACATATTTTGATGGAATGTGTTCGGAATCGTTCGTTAAGAATGTCTTGTTTTGGTTTTGTTTTATCTAAGCAGGTGGGCTACGTCAACAGCATGTTGGCTTCTCCATTTTCGGAGGAG
>DWDX01005104.1:0-10870 GCA_018245675.1 Agara michaeli | reverse complement strand
CCTCCATCGCACCACTCGCCGAAGATTGAGGTTCCATCCACATCAACTGGACTTGTGGCGGTCCTCCACAGTCCGGTTTAAACGTTCGTTTCTATCGCGCACTTCAAGAAACGCGTGAAAAGAGCTCTCCTTCAAAACCGGCAACGCATGGACAACCCCTCCGGTGTTGCACATGTCCATAGGCGACGGTGACCACTTACCATCAGGTGGCCCGTCTGCTTGTTTGCTAGGTTAGGTTTATAAAAAAAAAAAAAATTATCATACCTTCCAGTAACAGCTGCATATACCACAATGACCACTCGTTACAATTCGATTCGAACGACAAATTTACAAAGTGAAACAGGATAGGCACGTAATTAGTTAATTGGGAAATCCCCGGGATATTAATTGGGGTGTGGCGACAAACTCCCAACGGCTAGTAATGTGTCGGATTGTTGAATAAACTTAATTGGACTCTGAGCCATGTCGGGTCGCGTGGCTATAAAATTGATTGATATTTGTTGTCGGTTAAATTTACGTATTTTGTCCTCGAATTTTAATTATTAACCGATTACAATACAGCCTAGTGCAATATTGCTATAGTTATTGATGTGCGATTGATTTATTATTCATTATTATAATTATCAATAATTCTAAACTATTGAGCTAGTAACAAAATGATCTCACAGCGGTGACAGATAATAAATTGACCTAACAATGTTGCCAACTTCGCCTCAATACCAACTTAAAAATATAAAATGTTGCTATCTAATAACCCAACATAACCGGATGCAATACAACATATTTATTGTTGTGTGTATATTTTTCTTTTTCATATCTTTGTAACGGCGAATTTATCATTCTATTCATATGCATATCAGTAGCAAAATCCTTGACCTTTAACTGATAATCCACTCGACCTCTTCCCTTATCTGTATGCAGTGTGAATGGCAATGTTTTTCTTGAAACACAAAAAATATCGCATGGCAAGATGTTCTCAACGTTTTGCTGCTCGATCGATATTTCGTTTGCCGTGCGCTGCGGTTTTATTACAGCAATTACTTCGTATTGGACAACTACTCGTTTGCGACACTCGGTCAGTTGACCACAATAATCGACTTTATATAGAAACTTACAGTAGACTTGAGTATGTTTATATATAGTTGACACACACACACGCACGCACGCACGCAAGCACGCAAGCACGCACGCACGCACGCACGCACGCACGCACGCACGCACGCACACACACATACGCACACACGCGTTATCATTCAATGAGTGTTTTAAACATTAACTTAATAGTATCTTCATTTCAATTATGTATTTAACTAGCAGCGTTACCACGTAATCCTCGGTAGTGAACTTGTTTCACAACATGCACTGATTTATGTTACGCAGTAGTAGGAAGTGAGATTCATGCAAGTTTTTTACAAGTACCCGCAAATACTAGTGATAATTATTGAAATACCTACAAAATAGGGCGATAACAGTAATGTATTATATTTGGATACAAACCTGATGTATTTGAGAATATATTGTATATTTAACTTTTACCATATTTAAGTAAAACAGTTAGCAACGAACTTTATTTCGTTAAGAAAAAGCCAGTGTTGAAAATACTTTCCACATATACTGTCATAACTGTGCCACTTCTTTATCAGGACCTAGTGTCCGACCTGAAGAGCGAGACGAGCGGTAAGTTCGAGGACCTGGTGGTGGCGCTGATGATGCCGCTGCCGCAGTTCTACGCGAAGGAGCTGCACGACGCGACCGCCGGCATCGGCACGGACGAGGACGTGCTCATCGAGGTCATGTGCACGATGTCCAACCACGAGATCCACGTTATCAAGCAGGCGTACACCGCGAGTGAGTCACGTTAAAGTTTAACATAATATTCTAATGAAATACGGAATCGTAATGATATTTTTTAAACTTCGTCGCTTTGGAACTTTTACACCTGAAATTTTTGATTTCTAGCTAACCAACTCTAGATATAATTTACAAAAATCATAGGTATAATACAGCCTGTTATTAATACTGCTATGTTACTCTTGGCAGAGTAGAGATTTGAAAAATTTGCCGATTAATATAAGACAAAAGTATTATACATTAAAAAAAAAACAACCGAAAAGCGCATAGTCAAACGATTTACCTTCGAAACGGCCGTATCAGTGAATAGCAAAGAGACAAATAAAACGACGGACGAAAAGAAGGTAATATTACAAATTGGCGACTTGATGTTAATGTTACTGTGTTTTCGGGCGACGCGGATGGCGCCTACGAGACATTATATTGGGAATAAGTCTCGCTGTATTGATCCGCGTCCCACCCATCGCAGTTAATTGGACGAACCGTTGTTTACGTCATCCTAGCGATGGATAAATGCTAAAGATATATCGATATATATTGTATAGTTTTTTTTAAGCAATATCGATATGGACACAGTAAGAAATATCGATATTTCGATATTTTTACACCCAAAGCGCGCGATAACGAAAACGAAAAAGAACGCACGCTCTTGTTTATATTAGTTTATTTTATTAATTTACACATGAAACGAACAATTGATATCGAATTAGATATTTGAAAATAAATATCGAATATCGAGATTAAAATATGGACCTAGTCTATCGATTATTTTCTAAAAAATCGATATTTTGATATAATGATACTTTTTGCCATTCTCTATGCCATCCTACATTATGCTTTATTGCTGGTATAAACCAAAATCTTAGGAAATCTACATGCACGGCCATCTGACATTCCAAACTAGGCAGTCTCTATATGGTTGTACATTGGTGACAAGAAAACATAAAAATTACATACTTGCATACATTTCAAAATACGAATATAGACAAATTTACACCCAGGCACAGATAGACGTGCGCGTCACACATATGTTTGTTTTGAGTGGGAATCGAACACGTGACCCTCGGTTCGACAGTCGGCTTAACTAACCACTGGACCAACGACTCCATGTACTGTACCGTTAAATACAAAAAGGATTTTTTTTGTTTTCCATAAAGTCCCAACTCCTTGAAGCGCACTGTCGTTACAAATATGTAAATGTATCTCATAACGTCTTCCCTTAGTGAAGCAGCCTTGGCCTTGGCACAATTTCCGATATTAACATTAATGATTCTCTATAAAATTAGACCATTATTATTAGGTGATTCATTTCAAATGTATCCAACTCGCAGTGTGACGTCACGCGGTCTGCTTCACGCTCGAGTAACCATTTCGTGTTAAATTATCACCGCGAGGGGTATTGTTGTCGACTAGAAAAATATTTCGGTCGCAATATGAATTATCTCGACTCTACTTTACCTCCTTCCAATGTCTTAAGTACTCTATGTACTTATATTTCTTTTATAAAATGCGGCAATATGCAATTTCATGAAGTATTCGAGAATGTTCCGGAATTGACCATAAATGCAGTGGGTACCTACTTATATTGGATTGTTCGTCATTAAAACAAAACAGCCATACGGATGGTAGCTCATATCAATATGTTATTCTGTATATGAACGTACACGGAAATGTCTTGACAAGGGAGGGCATTAGAAAAGCGAAAACGTCACGCTCATTATGGCGTGACACGGTTGGTTTGACGCGGGCGTGACGTCACGCGTTAGATGACTCACGGTAGCGATACGGATAGACGGTTGCTAGATGATTGAGAACTTGCACAATGTTTCGTTTATCGGTTTGTCGGAATTGTCTATGACTCGTAACAGTGAGTGAGTGGCAATTGATTTCTGTATGATACCATTCTTATTGTGAGGTCTTCAACCTCATACAAACAGCTCAATATATGGATGTAAAAATGCGAATCGAATATACATACTTGTCATTATATGAATTGTTACAATTTGGAATATCTGAGATAGCACATTTTATACCCATCATACCTACTTCTTCTCTTTTTCCTCTTTCCTTATGGCGTTTGGCCAAGTTTCTTGTTTATACGCGTTTTCGCGCCATAAACCGATACCGAATAGCTCGTACAGAATACACAGCATGGCCTAAATCAAACTCGGTTATTCCCGGTACCCGGAATAAATTATCTCGGCCCATCGGTAGCTTATATGTCACCTACATCCTGCGTGTGTGTGTGTGTGCGTGCGTGCGAGCGTGCGTGCGTGCGTGCGTGCGTGCGTGCGTGCGTGCGTGCGTGCCTGCGTTCGTGTGTGTGGGTTACTCATTACAATAATAACATCGTACATAGTACATAAAGCACGTATGTATTCGTCTACGTTGCAACTAAATAATTGGAGGATACGGACAATTCCACTACCAATGATACTATATGCGGTGTGACAGGAATTGCCGCGAAATCGCATTCCCGTATTGTGTGGAAACTGGTCTTAAGTCGACCAAATTATCTATTTCCTCGCCCAACGCTTCCTCGTGTAGAGCTACTCATCTCGAATAATTCGATGTTCCACTGGATTCGGTAAGAATTGAGCCTTGTTTCCCTCTTTGATGGTTTTGTTCTACCTGGTCGCTTTAAAAACGTGCAGACATACTCGGCGATCGCCCAGTTTGTTTGTTTCAAAGAGTTCGGGCACCGTCCTTAAAAGTAGCGCTATTCGGACAGAAATTGGGCGATTTCAATAGTATCTGTATAGATTTCGCGGAACTGGTATTTCCGCAGGAAGTGTTTGCGCGCAGTGCGATTACGTTATCTGATAAAATTATATTTATACTTTTATATTTAATAAGTTATGAAACTATATAACCCAGTTATATTTGTTAGGGATGGTGAAATAAAGCCAGTGCGAATGGTAGAGTCAGTAGAGGTAGACTTGGCGTAAGTAATTGAATTGAATACCATTAATAAATCGTACTGAAACAAAGCCAGTTCAAGAGTAACTCCAATACGCGAGCCTGTTTGACAGTTTTATTGTAGAGTAGAGTAGAGGTAGGTAGAGTGGGCAAAAGCTGTTAGTCAAAGCTTACTTAGAGAAATAAGAATGACTAGCCATTTTCGTTACGTTTGTAAGTTATCCTTCAAAACTACGCCAACTTGTGCCCGCGAGACGACTGTTACTCACAACGACGTCTCATCATCGACATTCGTGACGAGCAACTTACGAGGAAAATGAACCATTGTACTCGCATCGATGCCAAGCACGTCGTATGAGAGAAATACTCAGCGCTATTTTTAGCCTTCCATTAAACGACTTTCGATTTCGAAATGTACAGTGCGCTCTCAGTGTACATTAACTTTATCGCTTGTTTTCTTTTAGCTCTTGATATAAAACGCCTACATACATCTATGTATTTATCTACATAATCGGGGAGGGGTTACGTATTTTGTTCATTGCCCCAGCTCTGGAAATACAGATTAAAAAAGAAACCCATTTTTTGTACCACTCGAATTGGATACGGGTCACCTGTAATAACGTGAAGGCTATACCTTAGAGAATTTCCTCACGATGTTTTTTTACTTTACTGTTATAGCTATTTTTAATATGAAACGCACTTAATTATTTTAAAGCTATTCGGAGAAAATGTGTTTGTTTGTTTGTTGGTTTGTCATTCTTCCATCTCAAACCGAAGCAACGGATCGATGTGTTTCTTGGTATGGACATAATCGGGGGACTGGAGAGTGCTATAGGCTACTTTTTTTCGTGGCAACGTATCTCATTTCATCATCATCATCATCCGCGCGAAAACATGTTTTAATCTAACAAGCGCCATAGATGGCGTTGCGAGCGCAATAACGATATGACGTGCGGAAAAAGAAAATTCTTTCCCCCGGATCTTGATATATGTGCAATGCTGGGTATCAGAATCACGGTTTTGTAATTATTTTAAAAATCTTACATGCGTGTGTAAATTGTCGTATAATACTTTAGTAATAATAGTTAATTTGTTTACTTTTACTTTTTATTTTGTACTTTTATTTCTATTTGTACGCCGTAAAAGGCAAAACATGGCATGAAATAATAGACTTGTAACATCTTTATATGTACCCATATTTGTGCAAATAAACGTCTTTGTCTTTGTCTTTCGACCGCGCGGCCGAAGCCTCCGCTAACAGGTTTGTAATGTGCGTGCGTTTGTAATGTACTAACATCACGAGTGGCACTCGTTTTATCTAATCGGTAGTCGCATGGGGCAAGTGTGTACGATCGTTCACGATGCTTATCTAGTCGTGTACAGCAATAAAAAGCATTAACATAGGCAAGGTTACTTGCTCAAGTGCGGTTCAAAGAGATTTAACCGTAACGAAAACAATGTAACATACCGATTTGGACTTATGTGTACTTGATTAAGTTTAATTGAGTACCGAGCAGGGAAGTAGGGATGCAGTGATGGCCTAATGGTTTGCAATTCAGCCTTCAACTCGGGAGGGTCTGGGTTCGATCCTGACACGCACCTCTGGCTTTTTACGTGCGTTGAAGAACTTAAAATTTTAAATATCATTTGCTACAACGGTGAGGGAAAACAACGCGAGGAAACCTGCACACCTTCGAGATGTTATAAAGTATATAATATTTTCTGAGGTGTGTGAAGTCTATCAATCCGCACTTGGCCGGCGTGGTAGAGTATGGTCTAAATCCCTCTCGCTATGAGAGGAGGCACGTGTCCAGCAGTGGACCAATAAAAGGGTCGAAAAATAATAATACTAGTTTTGATTTGTCAATTTTTTCACAGTGTACGGATCTCTTCTGGAGGACGATCTGCGCGGTGACACGTCTGGTAATTTTAAGAGGCTGATGACGTCACTCAGCATGGTAAGTGCATAATATCCATTACCCACACTGTAATGAAAACTAGCGGTCGAACATCGTGCGTTTATTAAATTAAATTATATTATTAAAATAAATTATATTAATAGATTAAATTGTTGTTGTTGTTGTTGTTGTTGTTATTATTATTTTATGACAATTTTGCTGCGTTCCCTCTAGAGCAGTCTTTCTCAAAGTGGGCAATAATGCACCTTCGTGGACTCTGGAGGCTTTCAGGATTGACGGTAGAGTGTCTAGCTAGAAGAAGGGGGGGGTTAATGTCTATGGAGGGTTGGACTATGCAACGAATAGTACATGTTTAAAATTGTTTTCAGGGGCACCTAAACTTTCATTGTTTCTCAAAATGGGCTGGGCAGTAGACGAAATAAATTTGAGTAATCGTATCGCTACTTTTTGATGTTTAATGTAATTCGCAAATGTAAGGATGTTACGTAAAAGTGATTGATATTATTGATTAGTAAAATGCGCGATGAATATTACGTAAGTTACATTTGGTTTGCAGGGCAACAGATCCGAAGAATTCCACGTGGACCAGGAGAAGGCTAGAGAGGATGCGCGTAGCTTGCTCCAAGCCGGTACGACAGACAAATATCTACTCTTTATAATATACTATAAAATGTAATTTATTTACGACATCACATTAGACACCTCGATAATAACCTCAAAATTCCTCTACCGTATAATGGATGTTATTGTACATATGAACCTTCCTCTCGAATCGCTCTATCCATTAAAGAAAACCGCACCAAAATCCGTCGCGTAGTTTTAAAGATCTATGCGTACATAGCGACATAGGGACAGACAGCGGCAAGCGACATTGTCATCGTGTTCATATCGGTCCTCCGTTGCAGGCGAGCTGCGGCTGGGCACGGACGAGTCGGTGTTCAACGCGGTGCTGTGCTCGCGCTCGTTCCCGCAGCTGGCGGCCATCTTCCAGGAGTACCACTTCCTCACCGGCCACGACATCGACGACGCCATCAAAGCGGAGTTCTCCGGCGATCTCGAGAAGGCGCTGCGCGCTATCGGTAATACTTGTTTGACAAAGACAAAGACGTTTATTTGCACAAATATGGGTACACATAAAGATGTTACAAGTCTACTAGTTCAAGCCATATTTTGCCTTTTACGGCGTACAAATAGAAACAAAGAAAAATTGCTTGATTACTATTGTGTAAGTATTAGTGATAGGTGATAACAATTTTTGCTTAAATGTTTAACGGATTTATAAACTTTCTTTACTAATACCTGTTTATTTATTTGTTTCGCAGAAAATTACTCATAAAATAATTAAGGCATTTTATCTGTTACGTAATTACAAATATGACATATTAGAATAAAATCTTTAAGAGACATCATGTTCGAAATGTGAACGTAAAGTAAGATGTATATATACTGTTTTTAAAAAAACCCGAGGTAAATTTTCAAGTTCTAAACTGACTCAAAATCGATCTCCTGCTTAAGAAAACCTCACGGCAGGTCATTAATCAACACCTAAAGTGACGGGAGTACATATAGCCTATATTTGTCAGATCTTTTATTTCTAGAGGCTCACATAAAACTCTTTGTATTATTCATTTGTGTAGTAAAAGGAATAAAATAATGAACACGAATAAAATTTCAATCAGCAAACGATTGAATTTCAATTTTCACATACGATCCGTAAGAATTGCGTGTCATTATTTTCGCGATCATTGAATCTCTATTTACCTAACTTTTTTGATTTTGCTTTTGTTTTTCCAACAATGGTAATAAGGTAAATTTCAATTATAGTGCCATAACGAGGCACAAAAATGGTGTTATCTGCAACTTGTTATTTTCAATTAGATACTATTCATTATTTTCCATTTTTAAATTTTCATCATCAAAGCTTTTCCAGAGTTTGAATGAAAAATTTATAGAAATACCAATCGCAAGAACACAATTTAAAGAAGTATACAGATAATAAAACACTCCAGGAGTTTGAGGTGAAACATAAAAATTGATCCTTCACCCCATAAAAGTTGAGGTAAGGATCATCAATCAAATCATAAAGAGAAGCGTTATGAACAAACAGCTATTAGGTATATTTGTGCAAATTTCGTCTTCTGAGAGATTTTCCGGCTAAAAAGTTCAAACTCGTTTTAGATTGGAGAAGTTTCGATAGTGAATATCCATCTTCGACGAGTTTAATAGCTTCTTTTAACTTGAAAAAGACACGTATTCACTGATGTTAGTCTAATCTGCTTCATTCGTGTAACTTAGATATAACGAGCTGTGCCCGCGGTGTTACCCTCGTGAATGCCGATCCCGTGGGAATTTCGGGTTAAAAAGCCCAAGTTACTTCTTATTACATCAACTATCTGCTAGTGAAAGTCCCGTCAAAATCGGTTCAGCCGTTCCAGAGATTAGCCGAAACAAACAGACAGACAGAAATTGTAAAAAATGTTATTTTTGTATATGTACCGTGTATACATACCCGTACATATGTATTTAATAAAAAGCTATTTAATTTTAATATCACAAACAGAAACTCCAATTTTATTTATTTTATTTATTATTTTATAGAGTATTGATGAAAAGGGCAAGCGATCTTTAATGTAAACTGTAGAAAATCAATAATTAAATGCCATTTTTAACTGAACTGGTTTTAGAAAATGCAAAGGAATTGCTACGATGCATTCATATAGGTACGACGATCATATGAAACGATCCAGATTACCCGCATGCTTCACATTATGTATCTAAACACTTAGTCTCGCGTCGGTTACCTAATGCATTTTGCGGAAACGCTGTTAGCTTTATCTGCGAGCTTACTTGTCTTCGGCAACCTGTACGGTAGCTTAGGGTTGACAACGATAAGTATATTTGAAAGTATATCATATTATTTTTAATAGCATATTTACCGACGTATCAAATTATTTCATTCGATGACGATTGTAATGGCGTTTACAACACTGTATATTTCTATATATGTACTATCTTTTGACATCCATAAAGCAAAAACCATGTCCCTAATAAAACTTTGTCTCTACGTATAAGCTATTACCTTATAATATCCGTTGACTCCGCTGAGAGACGTGTAGCTTTAGCGCTCGATTGCACTGGTAGGCTCAAATATTTGAGCTTCCCGGACGGTATCGACTTTCCTCTTTTAACTCCTATGTTTCTATATGTAGGCATTGTAAATACTTTCGAACAACAGTAATAGAGGTCCGTTGTTGTTTTAACCAGGAAACACCGCAGCACACGTATCGATAGCGTCCGTCGCGGAACTAAATTGTTCTTAAAAAATTTGACCTGCACCGCTCCGAAACTGATTTCGCGGCGTTTTTATCTCCGTTTTAAAATTACGGATGCATTTTCTTTGCGGCACGCCTGCTGCATTTGATATATGCAACTCATTTCACAATTCTGGACGTTTGCATGTTTCTGTTTCGTATGCAGTTCTGATGCGTGCTTGTTGGTAAAAAGATAACAATATACTATTCCAGGCTCTGCTCTTATTTAAAAAGTCCTCGGAGGTTTTTTGTTTTTTTTTTTTTAATTTCAAATACTATCCAATTTTTTTAGGATCCAACGCATATTTTGTGCACCGTCAGCTACGTGGTCTCATTTTAGAGGATGCGATAGTCAACAAAAGTAGCAAAATTTATGTAGAAACATCAGCTCCATAGTTTTAATTGTTTTTTTTTTATAAATTAGCTCGGCAGGCAGGCAGAGGGGCTACCTGATGGTAAGTGATCACCGTCTCCTATGGACACTTGCAACATCCGAGGAGTCGCCAGTGCGCTCCCGGCTGTCGAGGAGAGCTCTTTTTACGCCTCATTATACAACATTTTTGTAAAATAAAAATAATAATACCATCACGCCAGGTCCCTAACGAAGTAGGCAGAAAGCACCGAGTGATAAATATCTGTGTCCTTACAAACCTGAAGTGCTTCGTGTACGAATGTCTGTACTGGGTGGGAATCGAACACATAGCCCCCGGGTCAGCAGTAATGTTACAAATGTCCAAATCAACGGGATAGTTGGAAATAAAAATATTATTAAAGTATGTAATAAAAGTAAGCAGTGATAGCCTAGTGGTTTGAAATTCAGCCTCCCACTCCGGGGGGTCTGGGTTCGATCCTGGCACTCACCTCTGATTT